>WEIU01016789.1:0-93329 GCA_013389925.1 Aegithalos caudatus | reverse complement strand
TTCCCTTCCCTTCCCTTCCCTTCCCTTCCCTTCCCTTCCTCCGTCCCTTCCTCCGTCCCTTCCGCCCTCCCTTCTTTTCCTTTTTTGGGGGTAAAAAAATAAAATTGAGAGACCCAATAAAGATACTATGCCAAATCTTTCTATGACAAGAAGTTATCATCTCCTGCTCTCACACTTGCCAGATGTTACTGCCCTGATAGTGCACCCACTGAATTAAATTCGCTTTTCTTTAGGGTTTGGAAGGTGAAAAGATTAGGCAAGGAGTGGCTGAGACATCATCTGCTAACTTTAGAAGCAGCAGTCTCTGGCAGATTGGTGAAGGAGAGGGACTAAAGGCAGTAAATTTGTAATTGGCTCCATCATTGATTAGAGTTTGCCTTAAACCCTCAGAAACTGGTATATCTCTGAGAATTTCTGCTGTCTTTAAAACACTGCAGTGCTTCAGCTGCTTGTCTGCAACTCACAAATCAACTTACCACTTGAAAAAGCAGTAACCTAGGATATGTTTCTGAAAACTTAGATAACATCTGTCAGACTTGGACTACTAATAGGATCTTTGTAGACCACACTGTGTCATTGTCTTGGGCTCCAAGAAGAGACAACACATTTATTCCAGTGCCCATGGGGAAAAACCTGACATTTGGAGTTAGCAAGGTCAATGACAAGGCTGCTCTCTACTGGAGAAAATTAGCAAAGATGTGGTAATGAGCATCACAGAAGAATCTGTCAGCCCTGAATTAGATGGGGCCTTTTGTCCATATCTATGAATCTTTTTGCGATGAAGCAAAACGTTATTATTTTGTGCCTGATGGTTTTCATTGGTATTTTTTTCTCCCTGGGGAGGAGGCATCTCTGTGGAAGCACTCTTCATCTCTATGTGTCTTGTTGAGTTATATTGTATATACTCTAGTCATCCATCTTTACAGATCTGTTTTATTGAGACAAGAATGGACCCTAATAAACTCTAGAGCTCTGTTTTCATTTGGCTCGTGGAATACATGGCTAAAGCTTGTTCCTCTCTGGAAAGGATGAGTCAAGTAGTAATTGAAAAGACAGGGCATTACCTGATACCAGATAGCACGTGATGTTTTCTTGTGGTGATTTATAATCCCCAGTTCCCATTGGTGGACCAGAGACATGAGATGTGTTTCTGGCCTATTGTCTGCTTCCTGGAGCCAGCAGGGACAGCCTCATTCAGGATGGTAACACCATATGCTTTTAAAGTATTTAACCTGTATTACCATAATGAGATCCCCTGGCTTTCTAAATCTCTTTGACAATTCACTGAAGCAAAACAAAAAGTGGTCTTTATTTGTATTGCTTCACCACATGCACATGCATCCGAGCAGGCCTGAATTTCAATCGCAGGGTGCTGAATTCTTTCTTCTGTGTCCATTGAAGCCAGCCACTGACACCAGCCCAGCCAATCGAAGGGACAGTGGCGTCATTGGGGCCAGCTCAGCTGTGTGAAACAGAATAGAGCTGAAGAGGTGACAGTTACCACTACAATGGCAAAAACTGCTGATAATTTGGTTGCTTCTGACTGGGTGTGTTCAGCAGCACAGAATCATTTTACAAAATTACCTTTTTCTCATTGCTAGCTAGAGAGGTGACTGTTGTTGCATCCCCATGCAAATAGTTTCATTTTTGTCTGTCATCCTCAGTTTTACATTTCTAAATTGTTTAAGAGTGTCTCCTCAGCACTGCTGTGTGGGAACATAATTTTTGCCTGCCTTGCCCTAGTCAAACCACAGGGAAGCTGTAGTCCAGCAGTGTGTGTGTCCAGTAGTCAGTATTGAAAAGTCATTTTCATTCATTACTCTCCTGCATTTACTCTGTTCTGAGTACCCCAGTGTTCCCAAAACACTGTGGAAAACCATATACTGTGCATCTAAGTCTTCAACTCTGCAGCTTCAGGGGATAAAACTGTAGTAATTACAGTGGAGAAAGGTCTGCATAAAAGACAAATTCTAGACTGCATATCAGCCAGATTTTGTCACTGTTGATTTAATCAAAAGCTCAAAGTAGCCAGTAGTGCTTTATATGTGTGAAATCTCAAAATTCAGTGTAAAACCAGATTGGGAGAGAAAAGCAGAGCTATAAAAGCACAGCAGTAACCAGTTTAATTTTTAATGTATTTTTTAATAGATTGATTCAGATAGATGTGTATAAACAGTCATTGTGCTGCTGCAGTTGAAAAGATGGAAGCCTAAGCACTGAAGATGGGAGGCTTAAATTTCTCTTGCATCTTTTAGTGCCAGACAGTGTCTATACATGAATGTTGAGGGTCAGTTTAATTATTTAACTAATACTGGATTTGCATAAATTGGCTTTCCTGAAAAGGCTAATAAGATGCAGTTGTGGTGGGCAGCTGAAAGCAATTTGGGTTTGAGTCCAGTAATGATAGTACTAGGCAGAGTTGAAATTGTAACATCAATTTTGTAAAATGTTAAATTAGTATTAAGCTGTGAAAGATAACTGCAAAATCCAAGATATTTTTTGGCTCTCTAGTACTTTTAGTGCCATTATTTTCATATGTTAACAACATAATGGCTTTATGAGACTGTTCCAGCTGTGCTTTACTCAATATTGAAGAATAAGATCACCACACTGCTAGAATATACCCTAAATATAACACACAAGGGAAAAACTCCAGGCATTGGTCTACATTCTCCTTGTGATAGCTATTATCTTATTTCTATTAATCTAAAATGAAAGTTATAGACAGAATTTTGCCCTCTATTCAACCATAAAGAAAATTCCCCCATATTCTCTGGACTCTGCACAGCGGGTGGAAATGGACTTAGCAAATAGCTGTCCAGTGCAAGGCTGTTTTTGTATAAACTGCCCACATGACCTAAGTGACATGTGGGAACTGAGGATGGAGGAACTGTCCCTCAGGTCCCCAGGTATGCCCCACTAAAGGAAATCCACTGCACAAAGGAGCTTATAAGGCTTAGACAGTATGTTTAATGGTGGTTTTGTGTCAGCACTGCAACAGCTCACCTTGTCTGTTGCCATGTGAAATGCAGTCACTTAATTGCACTCCTTGTAAGTAGTAGAATGCACTTGATTTTATTTATAAAAGGAGTGGTAACATCATGCACAGAGGTGTGGAAAGTGAATTTGGAAGGATGGTCTTGCTAAGGAAGCTGAACACCAGTTCTGATCAAAGCCTGTCCAGCCTGGAGACTGAAAGCCCTGGACATCTATTCCTGGAAATAAGTACACTGAAACAAGTAGACATGATCAGGATTTATAAAAATGGGAGTCTCTTACGGAAAAAGAAGGAAAGAAAGGAAGCATAACAGAAAGGGGAGGTCTTCACGTTTTATTATTACATACTCCAGTTGGTAGGACAAGTATTTCAAACCTCCATTGCTAGGAGATACTGATTTCTTCCCTGCAGTTATATACTCTATGTCATTCGGTGTGAAACCAGTGGCTACATATTTATTGACATTATTTTTTTAAAACTGTAATGTGTCATGGCCAAGTCAGCTACAGAGCTGGCAGAAGGAAAACAAAGGATTACCACTATTATGGATAACTTTTTTGAAGGACAGTACTGTGTTTCCTTGTACTATGGCATACTGCAGAGCCTATTTTCAGTTCATTTCTAATGCATGGTAACTTGCCTTCAGCACTGTGAAGATTCATTTTCAAATAATTTTAATGTAGAGGTTTGTAATTTTACAGTCATTTATGCTGTAGGAAAGATATTAGTGATATTTGCATGAATGCATGTGCTCAGTTGCAGTGCTGTTTATCTGTCTTTCCAGTTTGTTTGCTCATAAATTTAGGAGACGAAAGGTGGAGTCCTCTATGCCATAAGTGTACTGTATTGCATTATTAATATTAGGATAGCAAGCAATTCCCACTAGACAGTCTTTGTGGTCTGTTCATGCTTAAGAAGTGTCTAGGCATGAAAGGCCGTTTGAGTTCCAGTGGGCTGATAGTCTGGGATGACATTTGAATGCGGCGAGGACAATGTCTAGATGACAATGACTGGGAGGGAGGCAAAAGCGGATCTCCACTCTCCCTATTCTCCCATGGACAGTCACCTCTCCTTTAGGATTATTTCCTCACGTGACTCCTCAGTCAGGCTTTGTCTAAGAGGAATGTGGAACCACTGGAGGGGAGAAACTGAGGTTTCCAGACAAAGCAGAGGCTTCCAGTGCTGACACACAGCCCATAACCCAGAGAGACAGCAAAGCTAATGAGAGGCATTGCCTCTCAGGCACCATTTGCAGCATTCAGAGTTAACAGAACATTTTACTTTCAGCCAATTTGTAAACAAAAAATGAAATATAGTATTTCCATATACCAGAATCTTTTCTGTGGAGGAAAAGCTTTGTGGTGCCATTTTTCATCTGTAGCTTACATTGATTCTGCATGAAATAAACAAACTAAACCAACCTCTGCAAAATTGGGTCTTAAAGCAACACCCATTAAAGTAAATGTGCACTGAATACCTCTACTTGTGGGAAGATTCTTGCCTAACAATGTAGCAATAGCTTACAACTCAGTTAATAAATTACATTATTTTATTCTGCCCCATAAGTGGGATGAGGAGGGATGCATTTCCCACATCCTCCTAGTATTAAGTCTCAGGAAGAAAACTCAAAAAATACTAAATTCTCAAGTAAAGATATCTAACATAGAAGAATAGCCCTGGAACAGCATCTTTGGATATTTTAAGAAGTGGAAACAAAATGGAGTATTCCCGTAATTTTTTTGTCTGTTATAAATTACTAATGTTGTTTTGGGCCATATATGTATTTTGAATTAGTAATTATGGGCAATCGTTCTCTGCCATTAATAACCTAGATTTAATTCTGTACAGCCACTTCTGTAACCCTCTTTTGATGTTGATATAAAGTGTAATTGTGCATTATATTTTCAGGCTTTTTAAATTGTAACAGTAAAATCACACACTTTTTATTTTTCTCACTGAATTTTTTATTTTGCAGTTGCTTTTAATATCTCTCTTGTTCAGTCTGTGCATTACATGTGTATTAAAATCTAGTTAGCTGGTAGTCTGAAGGGAAAGAAAATCTGCACAATTAAATGTGTCCTTGTGTGCTTGAAAGATTCAGCACTGAGTAATCTGTCACATCATAAAAGGAACAAAACCTAAACAACTGAGTCATTATCATGACTCTGCTTGGTTTCAGCCCATGAAGTGACATCCAGACTCTGCAGATACAGTATTTGTTGTTTTCTGTATCTGTGTGCAAAGATTTGTAAATACAGAGGTGTAAATGTTGCCAGCATTTAAATTAGGTTCAGAGTGCTATTTATGGCTTACATCAACAATAACAAAATATTCATAATCATCCCTAGGTGAAGATACTCACTTAACGAGCTTACAGCTCCTAATTAATTCTGTAAGGAGCGCCATTTGGCAGAGCAGAATTATGAGGTTTGCATATTGATAGTGGCAGGGAAAAATATATCTGTTTTCTATTTATATGGTAAAATTAACTTCTGTTCTTTTGAAAATGGCACATCTCAGAGGTACTGCTTTCAAAATGATCTCAGGGTGTGAAGAAAGCAGCAATAACAGCACCAGGCATTCAGTTCTGTCCTAATTTTCCCACCAGTTTCTCAATGTTTCAGCTGTCTCAGAGACTTAAAGTACTCTCATTAGGTAGCTGCAGAGGCTGCCTGCTCGCCTGCTCCATCACTCTCGAGCTTCCTCTCTCGCTCCCCCTCTCTGGCTCTCCCTTTTTTTCCCCCTCCTGCCTTGGGAGTGACTGCGAAGATCATTTGCCGGTGTGATTGGCAGGTCAGAGCATTCGATCAGATGAGTTCCTCTTAGTGCAGGTCAAAAAGGCTGGTTAGCAGGAGCTGTCGAAAAATGCCAGCAGCATTCGAAATGGGAAATGTCATGACTTCCAGGCAGGGGGTGCCACCTGGAACAGAAAGCCCCCAGCTCATTAGCAAGTTACAGGATGCAAGCTTAACTGGAGGGAGCAGAGGAGGAAAGATAATACCCAATAGGGAAAATTATTGTGAAGTGGAATTGATTTCATGTATAATTTGTTTATCACTAGAGGGGACAAACGCTGTCCTCCTGACATGTGTGGAGGAGTGTGGACTATGAATGAAGCAATTTAGCATAATCTCCAGGTTGAGCTCTAGATTTAAAGAATGCCAACTTCTTTCTTCCCAACTGTGGAAGTGATCAGGTCATGTTGTATTAATTTAACCTGACATACTCTCAAATGGTTTATCTGGGCAATTTTAGCAATTTAACAGAACACAGTAGATATGAGCTGCATTCATTATTAACATGGGGCAATGGTTTGTCTTCTGGATGAAGTAGGGTTGGGGGTTTACTGCAAGCTGCTGTTGTAAAAGAGGCATGTTCCTGTTGCAAGCTGAATTATAAAAGGGCTCATTTTTAATGCTTAGTAGGACTGCATAAAATCAGAATGCAATTTCAGTTGCATGATATAATTTTATTTCCGAGAAAAACTACATACCCTTAAAAAGTATGGATCTAAGAATAAATAAAGCATTCAGGCTTACTGTAAAAAATTTAATGTGAAATGAAGACTAGAGGGTCTGCTGCCTGTCAGGGACTTAAAGAATGAATATATAAAATACCGGCATTACAAAATGCTTAGTCTTCTCCAATGTATCCTGTAGTGGTAAAATTGCAGGCAAACTCTTCATCCCAGACAGTTTAACAAGCCCCTGGCTATTAATATTGCTTACTAGTCATTTGCTTCACTGGTCTGTATTTTAATATAGAAGGCATGTTGCATATCAGTAGAAATGGCTGCATAGATTTTTTTTTTTTCCCCGCCCCCCATACAGTTTTTTCAGAAATGTTAAGAAAATAAGATGGGATCATGGTACCTGCCAGACTGTTTTATCATGGTATCTTTGTGCAGCTTTGTGTCTAGCTCTGCTCCTCCTGAGGACTATGGGAGAATTCCACAGACTTCAATGGGAGTAGAGCTGGCTCCCTTATCAAAACTAACGTAGACACAACAATACCATCTCAGGCTGAGAAAATGAGACTTAAAAGCTGAAAGTGTTCCTGAGAACTATTTTGCAAACTGTATCTCTTCTTGTTAAGGAATTTTGTATTTTATATATTAAACTCATACTTTTCTCAGAAGTTTGGAGCTTGTGCTTAAGCAGTCTCTTGGTTGGATGCTGAGGAATGTTTGCATATTGTTCAGATCCTTGATTTTTTTCAGCTTTCATTTTCGTCCATCCATCAAAGTTTGTAAGTTGATAATGGAGTAGATAGCATTTGCTTTAGTGAGTAACCACAGGCTGTTGGAGTTCCTTTTCTCTACCAAATCAGAATCAGAATAAATTTTTTAAAAGGAGTTTCTTAATCAAAATATTTGTACAGAGTCTTACAGATGAGTGTTTCCTGTTTTGTATTTCATGTAAAAAGCTCAGCATTTGCCTGATAGTTTGCAAAAAAGAAGTTACTAAAGCACTATAAAAAGGGCATTCTTTACCTTCCAGATACCTTTTTAGTGTAAAGTTCTTTCAGATAGGCACTGTGAACACTGGCTGCTGTAGTCTGTACTAATGAACACACAGGCTCAGTCCTTTGCAAAGCTGAATAAAGAAACCAAAATATCAGAATAAAATATCCGCTGTGCAGATTCTGTGGTAGAATTTTTCCCACCTTGGGTAGCTCTGCAGATGGCAAACTGATACTCAAGTATTTAAGTAAAAAATTGGAAACTAATTTGAAAAGTTGAGAAAGTATTCATTACTTAATGTCTCCTCTGGTACTTTGTTTGGGGAAGTGATATGCATTTAAATTATTTGTATGGAGTTCGAACATAAGGCTTCTGTTGGGAAAAGAGTGAACTGGGAAATCTCCAAGTCTGTTAGCTCCATGGAGTAAAGGCAAGGATCAGTAAGCACTGGACAGACCTGCTAGATTTTAACCCTTACGTAGGATCTGTGGTAGCTGTAGTGTCTGTCTGCATCTGGCAACAGCTGTTTGGACATGAGCAGAAGGATGTTTTGTCTGGGAAATCTGGCAGGTGCAAATAAGCTCTTTTCTAGGACTATGTGTGACACAGGTTAGTGACCTGTATATGTCCTAAGTTCATGACCAAATAATCAGAATTAGAAAAAGCAGTTAAACAATTAATATTTCCCACAAATCTATATTTTCTGGCAAGAAAAATAATTTTAGTCTAAAACAGAAGAAAGAATTTAGCCATTACTCTTTCATTTTTTAACCAACTTCTTTTTCAAAACTGACACAAGTATTTTCTTAGCTTCTAGGATCTTTATAATTGAAATGAAGAATAGTAGCCAGGAAGGAATTAATAGTAAATTCCTTACTGCCACTCAAAACTTACTATTTCTGCAGTTTGTCATTCCCTCAAATCCTGATGTCTCTATTCTAAATAATTACTGGTTTGTTCCCTGACTCTCTAGGGAAGATCAGGCAGAAGCAATGAGTGAGAAAATCACATATTCATCATCTGATTTTTTTATGTTTTCTCCCCTAAATTTCTGAGGAACCACTGGAACTTGCTAGTGTGCATTCTGTGACATTACCAATCTTTGTGAATGACTTTTCAGGTGAGAAGAAGCTCTAACACATGGTCCATATTCCATCAGTGACTCATTTTATCATTACTTGCGTGTAAAAACACTTTCTGTGTGAATTGCCTTTGTCTTTTTAGAAGGTGGATATGTACAGAGTGTTGGAAAAATCCAGTGAGCCCAGAGGTCATCTAAATAACTCTGTGTAATGTGAGCAGCTGTTGATGAAATCTGGTTCAATCAATAACATTTCAACTTTTGCTTTATGTGTTATATTTCAAATTAAATAAAGCCGTATAAAACAATCTATAAACTGAACCTAGGATTGGGTCATACCACTTTTTCAATGTATGTGTATAGTTCTTGACTTTGATATTATTCACTTTTTAATCTTCTCTTTCATCTGTGTTGTTAACTTGGGCTGCAGTAAAAGGATTTATCTCTCAAAATTATTTTCTGAGATTTTGTCTCACCATTTGGGGGTGTTCTACTAAGTCTCCCCCTACATTAAATATCCCACAATTTATTTATTTCTATTACTAAATCTTTAAGGAGGTACATTTAGATAGATTGAACACATTGAAGATTTCTTGACCTGATCCTGTCAAAATCCTTGACCAGACGTCTTGATTTTGAATTTCTTAGTAACTGGAGCTTTCCTTTGGGATCAATAACCCTTGCTGTTTTTCCTCACATGACATAAAAGCTGAGATTTTCTGAATTTTCAAGTCCTGGACTTGCTTTCTTGTGTAGGCTGTCCTCCTCTCCCCAAAATCATCTCCAAACCTCACAATTTTCTGGGAAATTACTGTACCAGCTCGTGTGGTACCGAAAGTAGGAGAATTGCTAATGAGTCACAGCACTGCTCATGTCACCAGACAGCAGGACAGGCATCTCTCCTTCATCCAGACCCCTAAATTCAGGGCAGAGAAACTGCAGCCCACCTGGGGATTTAGAAAAATGTTTGAAATGTGCCTCAATGGAGCAGACTGGTTGAGAAACCTAACTCTCTGAGTTCCTGGGGAAGGGAGAGAGTGAGCACAGTGCAGTCTAAACACATGGGCCCTTAGAGAATCATCAGAGGTAGAAAAAACGTCTTCAGGGTCCGGACTGGAAGAAGCAACACTGCTCAAGAGCAGCTAGAACACTGTGGGCAAAAAAAACCAGGAGCTCTGCCAGGTGAGATATTCGAAGCTTCTTATCTATGTGGTGTTTCTCACCCATTTTATTTTAATGCAAACAAGCACAGTTTCTTGCTAACAAACATCAACATTTTCAGCTCATGTCTACTGAGAGATGCTCTGTTTTAAATTTCTGTTGTTAATCCACTGTGTGTTGTGATCACAATAATGCACAGAAGTTAAACAAACATCCCCGCCCCCAAACCTCCTCCCCTAAGTAAATAAAATCCCAAACCATGATGATAAAACAGATCATTAAGAGTTTCAGCAACAGCCTGTCAGCTTGGCTCTTAGTATGTTTTTGCCTGCCATTAAAAACCATATTGATTCACAAATTTGATATAGTCTAGAAATAAAGGGAGGTGAAAAGGATTTTATAAACATTTTATCCATCTTCTTCTTCAACATTAAGATTCTTTTTTCAGAACAGTGTTTGTCCTCCAGTGTTTGAAACTAAAAAAAATGCAGTTTTTAAATTCTTAAATATTTTATAAGCCTAAAGCAAATGTAGTATATTTATAGATGAATGCTATTAAAAAGTGAAAACAGGACCCTTAATATGTTAACATAAGTAAAATGAGTTGTTACATGACCTTGTTGTCTGAAGTTTTGCCATCTCTGTCTTCCTTATCTCTTTCATTTTTTATTGACTTTATTTGTTACATTGTGCCTGAAACATGGAATATAAATTCTGTAATTCACAGGTCCTTCTCACCTTGTTCATGGAAGGTCCTACCACATTTTGTTGCTCTGGAAAAATGCTGCATAAGAATAAGGAACCTCAGTGCTGTGTTTGGCCCTCTTGGCACAGCTGCTGAGTTTGCAATGTTAATACACTCTCCCCCCAGCACACACATACACACACATGGCCCTGACATGCATTCTTTACAAAAGCCAGTCATTTCTTTGTTCCTGGTGCACATCCAGATGGAAAGGAGATTGGAATGTGGAGACATTTAGCTTTGTTGTCTCTTGCTTTTGTGTGTGCTCTGTGTACATTTGTGATGGAAAGGTGTCCAGTAGGTCCCAAACTTTCTGAAAGGCACAAGAATTTCAACAGATGCAAAGCCTGTAAGTAAGCAGAGAGTGCCGTCAACCCTTCCTTCATTTAAATAAACCAGAAAACAGATAAGGGCAGGCTTGAGATCATATTTTGCCTTTCAAGGTAAATAATCATGTCAGATTCCCAAAGCTTTCCATCTCAGCAGTGATAAACATGAGCCAGATCCATCATACCTTATCCCTGTGAGAACCCCAGTGCATGCAGTGGGACATGGTATATGTTTCTGTTGTGGGGAGAAGGGAGGAATAGTGTGTAAAGTGCTTTATATCTGCATAACTTGAAGATTTTAGGTTTTTCAAATACGTGTGCTCTGGTGCTAATGGAAACAGAGATCACTTATCACCATATCTAAGGAGTTAGAAATGTATATTCATGACTCCCTGTTACCCAAATAGGATGTCCATCATTCTGCATTAATGACATAGCTCTATTCTACTCATTTCATTTTTCTTTATGTTTTACCCAGCTGAATAGCTCAGTGCTGCCATGGGGTCCTGTATCGTATGGCAGACTTTGCCTTTTGAACTGCCCACATCACAGTTTTCTGCAGCTCCCTATATCCACCGTCATTCCTTTTCTTTACTCTAAATGTTTCCAAGGAGGAAGAAAAGAAAGAAAGAAAGAAAGAAAAGATTAAATTATTTAAAAAAAAAAAAAAAAAAAATAAAAATATTAAAAAAAAAAAAAAAAAAAAAAAAAAAAAAGGGCAGGGGGCTGGGGGGGAAGGAGGGGAGAGAGAGACTGCTGTGGAAAAATAAAAGTTTAAAAGAAAACCAGAATGAATGCTTCACTTGTTGGCTTTTAGCACAATTACCATACCTTAGGAAATATGCAGGGAATAGTTAATTATGACTAAATGAGCTCCTTTTAGAGTTCATGGCAGGCCCCAGCATCCAACTGTCAGTGTTGTGAAAGATTGAATTAAAAGGCTGGTCCCCCTGTCAGCCGATAGGATGGTCTGCTGGGGGAAAATAGACAGTGAAAAGATAGCTGGGTTAGAGTAGCCTCAGCAAGAGAAACACGTATAGCATTTGCATACTTCTCCTGCAAAGGGGGTTTAATCCAAATAAAGGAGGAGATTTTGGTATTGTCAGCCAAGGCTTTGTTCAGTGTGAAGAGCAGAAGGAAATCTGATGAAGGGGCCTTTCTGAAGCCCTTGCACACAGACTGGAGGTTGTTCTAGTAAAGTTATGTACTTTGGGATTGTTTACACACTGTTGTCTGTTTGAAGATCTCCTAAACTGAAAGACTCAAATTTCCTCTTTGCTAACACAAAACGAGGAATTTGTGTAGTAAAAATTATACTGCAGACTTGAACAAGTTCTTTTCATTATCTTCACAAAATACTTTAAAGTTCCTTTTTTGAGTGTAGACAAAGTTCCCCAATACTTCTTGGCTGAACTCATATATCAAAAATGTTTTCAGACTAGGAGAAAGAAAGGGAGAATTATGTGCTCAAAATGCAGAGAGCACAAAAATCAGGTACTCTTCAGGCTTGAGGCACACAAAATCTTGCTGCCTTCTCCAATACAGTTCTTTTTTAAACAAGTAGACAGTTTCATACCAACTAAAAACAGTGTTTTGAAATTTAGTTGGGGTAAAGTGTTGTGTCTCTACTTGTGTTCTTTCTAGTTGTTTTTTTTCCTCACCTGAGAGATGAGTCAGAAGCCTCAAACCTCTTTTGTATTTAATCTGCAGCAGGTCCAGTCCATGCCTTAGAGCTTTTCCAGATAAAATAACTGATTTGTTTAAAAAAAAACAAACCCGAAAACTATTTAAAGATGGTGGCAGGCAAATTACTCCTCCTTGGAATGACTATCCACTTACAGTGTATACTGCCAGCTTCCAAGGTTTTCACATGGGACAAAGAGCATCATCTCAGGGATACCATTAATGTTTAGGGACCAAATAGGTCATCTAATAGCATAGCACCTGAAACAGATGGTTTGTCCTTTTTGTTACTGCAATTTTTTTGTGTGTGATTGCCATAGTCTTAATGATTTTAGCTAATACTGAATTATTTATTTGGAATTAATACTCACGGAAATTGTGTGGGTGTATGCACGCATATGTGTGTATATATACACATATACATACATACACAATATAATGAGATAAATATATTGTATGGGGTTTTTTTCTAGAAATGTGTCTGTGCATACTTAGCTCATTTGCTCATCAGCTATGTAACTAATAGTCATTGTTAAGCAGCATGTTTCTCAGTGATGCTTTGTGTTAGGGTGAGCAATATCCTGGCCTGAACAGAGCTTGAATTTTCTATAATAAAATGAGTACTGTCTTTAAGGATTGGTGAAATTCTGGGAAAGAAGATGAAGCAATTTCTAAGATACTAAAGAATGATGTTGGGTATACCTGTATGATATATTTGTGTTTACTCTACAGTTGCTTAAGGGTTATAATTAAGGGAAAAAAATTACAATCTTGTTAATATTAATAAATGAGTCCACATATGATGAAATTTGGCTCTCAGTTAAACATGCTCTGACTTGTTTGGGGTGGTATTTTTAACCTGAAATGATTCTTTATGCTCACTCAGAGACAGACTGTTTCAGCTGAGTTTTTTTTTCAGCTAGTGATAAATGTGAATCATCAAATACTTACTCCTCTATTAGCCTTATTTTCTTCCACATGGTTGTCATAAATTCTCACAGAAACATAGGCAGAAGCAAGTCTGCAATCAATAGGCCACAGGGCACCTCCAGTCCTCAGATTGTTGATGCAACTTGAAAATCAGTTGTCAGAAAGAGGAGGTGGTTGATGGAAAATGTGCTATATCCTGTTGCTTTCTGAGCATTATCTGCCATCTGGACTCAAGAAAAGCCTGAATGAATTTCAGCATCTCCCTTTTTCTTCCACCCTAGAGAAAACTGGGAGGGGAGATCAAATTTTGGTAAAAACGGGAGCTAAATTGAGGCATCAGTTGGTACTCAGTGTGCAGTTCACACCTTCTCTTATTAGTTTAATTGATTCTTTAAAGCATTTGCCTTTTTCCAGATGAAATGAGTAGTAGAAAATAAGCTACAGTATTTCACAAGGGTTATTTACCAAATGGTATTTACTGCTTGGAAGCATAGCAGTGCAATCTGTAAAGTAGTTTTTGACTGCCTAAAGAGACAAGCAGCTTGAATCCAGCCTGGGTATAATATAGTATGCAATTTCAAAACAGTTACTTTTATATTAACTCATAAGTTTTTATTGCTTCATAAGAAAATGATAACATCATCCTACAGTGCTTAGCTCCCCCAAGGAGCTAAGCTCCTGTGACTTTCTCACGTGCTGACCATCTTTGTGCAGCTTTCACTGGTTATAAAGAACTCATACTCCAAAACACACTGTTGGGAAAACAAGGACGGACTGTGGTAGTAATAAACATGTCATTTAAACCTTACAGGAAAATGAATGTGGTTTATTCAAACATCCCTTCTAAAGGATAGCTAGGGATAAAATTTTAGTAACACAAAGAGGGAAACCTTCCTGCACTTCCATTCCTGGGCGCTGTTCCCACTGAAGGAAGCAGGAGCTGCACATACAGATCCAGAGGGCTTGCAACTTGAATAGCATCTAATATGGAGTTGAACAGTTAAAAAAAATAGAAACTGGGCTCACTCCAACGCTTACAGTCTGCGTGTAGTGAAGTGGTGTTTTCACTTTCCATCTCTGCCCTTTGTTTCACAGTAACGGTGCAATCTCCAATTAGAGCTCACCCTTTGTTAGCGGTAGCCAGCGACGCCTCATCCCGGTTTGCGTTTTTCCTGTGAGAAGCGTGTCAGAATTTGGGGGGACTAAATATCCTCCTTTGTTGGCGAGCTTGTCAAGCACCGCGCTGTGTTCGCTTTCCCACCAGGAAGGTCAGGCCGCTGGGGGGCCGCTCTATTTTCTAAAATGATCCCTACTGTCTGTCCATGCTGTCTGACAGATTGAAACAGTTGTCTGTGTCACTGCTTTCAATGCTTTTTAAATGCCTCACTTTCCTTGAAAGACGTAAAATATGTAGGCAGCGGGGGGAAAAAAATGTAAAAGGAACTATACTTGTCCCTGCTTAAAGAAGCATTGGGTTCTCTTTTCTAAAGTAAACTTAATTTTGTTTAAAATATAAGATGACTTTGGGAAAAAAAAACCCCACTAGCTAATCTGGAAGACTGGGTAAGTCACAGTTTACATATTCTATTTCTGAAACCTCATTTTAAAACGAGGGCAATAAAATTATTAAACACACATTCATTCAGTAGCTGAAGTGAAAAAGTAAATTTTCTTTGTTCACCCATATTTCAGTTTAATATATTTTGATCTGAGGTATGTATAAAGCCTGAAGAAATTGGTACTATGCTGAGCCTTCAATACTCTCCAGATAATTGAACTAATTAAATCTTTACCAACATTAACACAACTCCAGCATTCCTTGGACAGTGGTTAATTATTGCATGAACATGGCAAGCTTAAACTAAACAGATGAAAATAGAATCCTGTGGAATGGGTATTGAGTTTATTCTTTATTCATCTTTTGATAAGGTTTAATTAAAACTGCCTCTCTCCATTGTGGTGACAATGAATGTGCTTGTTTTCTTAGTGAAAGACAAATTATTCACTTCAGCCATGGTTCAATAATCAAAGGGTTTGCAAAGTTTTGGGTTATATTGTAGCTGTGGAGATATAATTGCTGCAATTCTCTATGAAGGCTTTATCTTTTTATTACATTGTCTTTTATTTTTTACTTTATTTAGTAAATTAGAGCATCCATTTTCTGATTCACTATTTTAATGTGCTTTAAGCAGGGCATTTTTGTCAACAGGGAGTGAGCTGATGAAAATAAAATTTAAAATAAAATACTGTTTTTTAATAATTGGAAGGCAAAAATAGTTTCCAAAGAAATCTATATTCCAGTCTTTTAAAGTAATGCACAATGTAAAATTTAAGCACATAGCAAAAGCTGTCTTTATCAAGTACTGAATTTTAATAAAGGAGTGCTCATTTCTTTTTATGACAGTAACAGGAGGGTGGACATGGTGACTCCCCATGCTTAAACAGTGGCTAATTGATCACCGAGCAAAAATTGTTGAAAGAAACAGTGATGGCTCAAATTGTTAGAACACAAAACTGTAAAGTTACTTGAGCTGTTTACTCGTGTATGATGTGTATGACAACCTGCAGCACCCGTGATGCAATGGAAAAAACAAATCCTTGAGAGATGTGAGATTTTGAGCAAGAGCAATGGGTACAACTGAAGGAGAATGAGAAACATTTGTGAGTAGGTGTGTATGCATGCAGACTGGTATCACTTGTGTTGCCATGGACTTCCCTCTCCACTTGGAAAGCTGTAGATCTGAGCTTCAAGTCTCATGTTACAAATTCACGTGAATTCTTTGAGAAATAACACTGCAGGTAGGAAATGGATCTGTGTTCGTTTAGAAGAAAGTGTCGCACTCTTTTCATACAGTTCTGCAGGTGACTTAGATGAACCCCCAAAAGGGTCATAGGAAAAGTTGCACAGTTTTATTTCTATTCTGGTATCTCATTCTGATGTGGTTTGGAATGAAATCCTGGCAGAACCTTGGTTTCCTGACAGACTTTTCCATTCCCATTTATAAAATATTAATTTTACTTTCTGTGATTTATCAAGCAACTGTGCCATTGTTCTGTCTTGGGCTCATGTTGTCATTAGGGGATTCCAGGCTGGCACAGTGGTTTTGATTTAAGGGAGGAAAATGTGTTTCCTTTTTATTTTGTTATTCCAAGAGTTGTTGCTTTTAGAGTGAATTTCACTGGGTAATAAAAAATTTAAGACTGTGAGTGCACCAAAGGAGAAAATAAGCTGAGAAGGGAGTCTGTTGAACCATGGAGTTGCACTTAACTGGTAGTTCTTTCTCCTTTTTGAGTGATAGTCAGTAGTGTGCTGGGTGCAGATCATGTGAATCCAGAGCTATTTGGAGTCACTGGACAAAGGGTTGTCTGCTGGGAAGCTGTAGTCAGAAATGTGTTGCTTGTGTTCTTTGTTATGAAGGAATAGCATTTGAGTCCCATTGATGCTGTTAAGATTCTGTAGGTGCAGCCATTGACTTAGACTTTACTGAAGTCAAGATTTGGTCTGTTCTGTCTCTTGAGGCATGGGAATGTACCTGGTCTGGAAGAGGGGCAACGCTCCATGTGAGCTGTGCTTGAGTGCGTGCATGTGGTCAGTCCTGCTCTGATGGTGAATGTTGTATTCTACTTCCCTGCTGACAGAAATTCCCTCCTAAAAATGTTAAGTAAGGTAATCTCTGAGACTAGACATCCCCTTTAGTTGTTTGAGGTGCTTTCCCAAATAGACCTTATTTTTTAGTTGGCATGAAGAAAATAGATATGGAAGAACTGTTAATTTATCTGAGTTCCTTTGTGCTACATTTTTGTCTTTTAAAGCACTGGAAATCTGTTATTCCAGGAAATAAATTTTTGAATTTTTATAAGGGCTTTAATGTATTCAGTATGAATAACACTCTGTTAGAGGTGTTTACTGCACAAAAAGATTTTCCAGCATTTACTACAATTATGCTATGGTTCCACAGTCATTGAGATAGGGTCTGTGCACTCCTGCTTGCCCAGCAGCACAAATTTGATCTGGATTGAGAATGGATACCTGCTCTCATTTGAGCAGAGTACAGTGACTCCATGCTGGTTACTGGGAAACACCAAAAAGTCTGCTGGTTCGAGGTTAACCAATCATTTTAGGGGTTTTTATCAGATTTGAAACAACAGAGTTAGATTGTACTGGGTCAGCATAATTTTCACTCAATCATAGGAGCTTTAAAGCTGGATTTGTAGCCTTGTCACACATACTTCTGTCAATCAGATTTCCCTGAACTCTTAACTGAAAAAAAATCATCATATAATACTTGGTTACATTAAAATAATATTGCTGGATAATTTATTTTTAAATTGTGATAATAATCTTGAATCACATAGGAAAAACCTGATGTCCTAGAAATTAGAAAGGGTTTCTAGCTGGGGTTGCTGAAAAAACTGCTTGCTTAGGAGATCATAATCTAATCTGAGTGGATTGAAAGATTTGAAAGTATCTTCTTTAAAAGTGAAGAGAGAATTGTTGCATGTTGATTATTTATTTATTTATGTGGGTTAATACCCATTAGCATTTTTGAATATGGACTGTACTTCACTTTGCCAGGTTTGCATATCATCCCTACAGATGTCTTAACTTTGTGACATTCTTAAGAACTTGGATAATACCAGGAATACACCAAAATTTATGTTAATGTGTTTATTAAGGAGCTTCCCAGCCTTCCCCCAGCAGTCATTAGGTAAAGCATGCCTCCTGAGGAGCAAGCAGACAGAATGGACTATTGTGACTTTTGACTGCATTGATTCATTTTGACATAATATGATTCTTTTTTTTTTTAATCTAATGATAAGACTCCTTCCTGTTTATCAAAATTGCTACATAAGTAAGAATAATTCTGCTTGTTGCCTTCATTTTTTTTATTTGGCATAAAAGCTCCAGAAGTGCAAAAAGGTGATTTCCCTAAAAGCAGGCCCATGTATAATTTACAGGGCTACCACAAAGAAGTCCTAATGACTTACACCCACCAAGACCATTATTAACTTGCCTCCAGCCACATTTACACGGTAATATGTTGTCATCTTTGCTATCAACTACAACTTGATCCAATCCAGTGTCATGTTTTCTTTTCATTATAGTTGCTATGTCATGATGATCAATCTGTGTATTTGCTGTCAACTTTGTTGTTCTGTCCTCTTAGGACGTTCTTCATTATCTGCAGAATGTTGCTGATCACTAGCCTGAAATCCACAATAAGGCCTTGACATTGCAGTGTTTAAAAATTTGCTTTGTCTTTGAATCTAGAAATTTTGGTCTTTGTTTAGGAATGTGTTCTGTGTGTTATGGAAGAGAAATGTCATGATTTCACATTTGTCTTAGCATGTGGCTGCTGTGGCTCAGGGCAAGGCTAGGTTCAGTTAGGCTAAGCACCATGCAATAGTATATTAAATAATACTCCTTCATGCAGTGATCTCAGGCCACGTGTTCAGCTTTGCAGACTGCTACCCCGCTCTGCACACAATCTGGTGATTTTATTAAGGTAACTGGCTGGCCTTTCCATTTGGGATTAATTTCTTCCTGTTCAATGATACTGAAATGCTCCAGTCATATTAATTTGTAGATGGGAGTCTTGAGTAATTATTGAATTGCTCTATCTTAAAAGAAATTCTAGGGGCCTTATGCAGACAGATAGGAAAATAGCATGTAGATAAAAAGTATATTGCTTTAGGAGAAATGTTAATGCACAGACAACCCCATGAATTCATATTATTAATGAAATTCATAATATTACTAAGAACTAAAAACTGAGACAGAAGTAAATTGCATTTATTGAACTTTCTTAACTCTAATTATGTGAGAAGTCTTACAAAAATATAACCAAATTTCTGGAGCTAGAAAATACTAATTCTAGTGAACAGTGTAAAGACTGCTTTCTTGCTCATCTCTTTCAATGAAGAGAGTCAAGGTCCAAGCCTCTACACTGAAGCAGAGAACTGCTTATGATGAGCAGAAAAGGTGGCAGATGGGAAGATTTTAGTCAGGTTAAAGAACCATATGCCAGTACCAAGGGGAGGAGGTGCACAAAGCTTGACTAAAAAGAATACACATGCATGCCCCTGATTAAGTCAATAAGGTTCACAGTTAGAAAAATATCCACTTCATTTCACCCTTATTTTTCTATATAGTCTTTATTATTGCAGATGTTTCAGTCTCTACCTATGGAGAGATCTGGGCAGCTCACCAGTAAGGTAATACTAAAAAGATTTCAAACTCAAGGTGCTTCAGGTAACTTTGGGGTTTTTTTCTCAAGGAAAATACCCAGAAGGGTGGGTACTCAGGCTGAGGAGTAACCTTGCCCATTATGCACAGTGCATTGCTGGAAAAGAAGGCAAAACAAAAAACCCAATAAACAAACAAACCAACCCAAGAGACTAAACCAACCAAGCAAGCAATTTAAAGAAAGATCCTGTTCAAGTGAATAGCATTCATTTCTGGAAGAGCTGAGTAGTTGGAAATGAGCTAACATGACAGCATCTCTGATTGCCATCTCAAAGGCTCAGAATCTAATTGAGATAAGCATATATAATGGCAGAAAAAAGCATAGAAAGGAAGATGACCTTATGATAAACTTGGGTGCAGAGTAGACCTTTCCAAAGGAACAGGGCAAAAGAGGCTTTCAAATTCAGAGGCAGAGAAGGCAAGTTCTGATGTACTGTGGAGGGTGCTTGACAGAGGACTTCTTAAAAGACAAGGCTGTATATTTTGCTGTCACATGAAACTTTGTACAGGTTTGTCTGAATGATATGGCATTAAAGAGCTTCCAAAGATTTTTTTCTCTGAGTATGTTTTTGAACACGTCTTGAGACCTTGTCACTAATTTTTAACTGTTCCTCAGGCCAAAACTTACACCCCCTGCCACCTCCCACCAAATCTGCAGATACCATTTCCTTAATGAAAGGAATCCAGGAGTGGGAGTTAAGCCTTTCCATGTTCCTTGGGGTTTATACAATGTTTCATCATCCCAAGGAAATCTGGTACTCAAGTGAAGAAACAAATCTCAAAGCACTGCACAAGTAAATGAAGTCTTTTTTGCACACTGGGGACCTTCTCATCATAGTTTTGTGTTTCAGGGGATTTCACAACCTTTACTTGAGGGAAACAAATATTCAAATCCCAGTAAGACCAGAATAGAGGAAATATGCCAGGTTCAATTACCACTGGAATTAGAAGCCTATGAGAATTTTTCCATTCGTCTCTTCACCATCTTTTTCATGAAGTTTTGCATAAGCTGTTCCAGGGATATGAGAGCACAGAAAAGGAGTGACCACTGTAGAACTAATCAGAAGATAGGATCTCCAAAAGGTCTCAAAAAGTGCTGGAGCCCTGAGCAGCGTGTTTCAGATGAAGTCTCTCCGTTTTTAAAATCTTCATTTCTATCAATTTTCTGAAAGTGAAAATATACCTGCAAGTATATTACATTTATATTTATATTTATAGTCAACATTTCACTGTGTAGCATGTACTACAGATTTTCTGGGTATTTGAAGCTCTGTGTAAACCTGCTGACTGCATGTGGAATGTGCATAGCTCTGACATTTTCAAATATGTAGTATTCTAGATGCTGTATAGCTTCAGGGGCTTCTGACATATTTTATCTATTTCTTTGTCCTTAGAGATTGATGGATGGGAATGTGATTAGCTTCCACACTTATTAGCTCACATGCTAAACCCGCCCCAAATCTGTGACATTTTTAGAATACCCTGTCTACAAGATGTTGCAGCTAACTGTAGTGTATTTTGTCCTTGTTTCTGAGGCACTGCTAAATACTTACTATTGGCCTTCCTGTTTTCTTTCCTCCTCTATGCTAACTACTGTGGCTTCCTTCGGTAGGTGAGGTGGACTTTTTCTCAGTCCCAAGCTCCATCTCTACACAAAGAGAAATCTATTGGCAGAAAAAGTTGACATTCACTGAAAATTGCAGAGAGTGTTTCTACTGAACTTTTTTTTCACCTTTGCTTCATATAATGGGACTCAGATTTTTACTAAAATAATACAAAGGTTGACTTAAATCACTGATATTGCCTGTTTGAAAGAGGTAAAAAATGTTATCTCAGGAAATCAGCTGTGCAGCACAGTGGGAGGGTAGACCCAGTCTCCATTTGTGTAAGAAATGTGAGTTCTGATTCTTCTCACACTTACTGCAGGACAGGGAGGAAAAGCTCTACTGAAGTCAGTGAAGTTGCACCAGTTTAAAAATAACATGAGGTGAGAAAAGAATCAAGCCCCAGGGTGTTTCAAAGCTATGTGCTGAATCACTGAATCATAAAAAATAGGGCAGGAAGAGCCTCAAGAGGTCATCTAGTCTATCCTGCCTTCCCCAAGGCAGAATCAGCTCTATCTGTGTCATTCTGACAGATGCTTGACTAACCTGTTTCTAAAAAACATCCAGTAATAGTGGTACCACCACCTCCTCTGGGTAGCCTGTTCCAGAGTCTTTCTATCCTTACTGTTAGACGTCAAGAAAGACTTGGCTGTTCCTGCTGTGGTTCGAATCCATAGTTACTTCTATTTGCTGCAGACATGAAGAACAGTTGAGCTTGCAAAAGCTATTTTAAATGTATAAACACTTCACAGAATATTCTGAGTTGGAAGGGAAACACAAGGACCATCAAGCTCAACTCTTTCACTTATGTCCTGTAGTGGGATTGAACCCACAACCTTGATGTTGTGCTCTATAAACTTCAGTACTCTGTAGACTATAAAGTAACCTTTTTTTTTTCAGTCTTCATTAACTATTTTGGCTTTTTGAATGCTGTAAGACAGTGGTGGAGTACAGAGGGTTTGTTTGGGATTTAGGAAGGATAGATTGAAAACTGAAGTTACATATTAAGAAGCAAATTCCTACCTAGCAGTGAGATTGTCTTGGGACAAGTGAGTGGATGCTCTTCTGGTAGAAGAAATAGTTTAACAATATAGACCTGTAATTAAGCCACCTTTCTGAGGGTGTTCTTATCAGAAGAAAAATTGATCTTGGGATTTTCAGCAAGCAACTTGATTAGGGTGAAATAGTCACTAGGATTATAAAATCCCTCTAAATCCCTCTGTGATGGCTGTCTTTCAGATCAAGGCCATGGTTTCATATTAGTATTATCAAGTGATAGTGATTTTTCACTATCACTTAATATCATGTTTCACATACACATGAGGTTCAATTCACATTGTAATGTGTCTGTTCTGAAATAGATTCACATCTAACGCATAACACATATTTGGCTTATTGTAACCATATCTCCTGGGAATAAGAGTATTTGGTGGTACAAAGTGATGTTTCTCTTCAAATACAGGAGAAAAATATTATTTCAGCAAATGTTTGATTATGTAAAAATAAGGTTTTTAAAATGTAGGTATGGTCTTTATTTCTGTTACCAAATTATCCTGATTTATCATGAGGCTTCATGTTAGGGATTGTTACCCTGCCCTCAAAACTGTAGAGGGTAAAGTAAAACCTAGTTTGCCTTGTAAAAGTCTGTAGTGACCACCTTTGCATTATCAAAAATTTCAGGTATGTTTGGTTCTATCTTCATGCTTTTCAGCATGGTTCAGGAAGATGAGTGGTCCAGTGTATACTACTGAGCTAAAATTTGTTGGAAATGGGTCAGAGCAGCAACTACATTGTGGAGCAAATTGCCCCTGATTCCCAAGCTGAAAGGTACCGGGTTAGCCCTGTGCCTCTATCTAATCCTCCTTCCTACTAATTAATGCAATGAAAGTATCATTGAGAAAATTCAGCAGTTTAAACCTGTATTTTATGTTTACACTTACTTAATGTACAATGATGTAATTTTTTTTAAAGGAATAGTGAACCTTTTGAATATCAAACAGATTGTACTACCAAGACACAGTCAGTACAGGCCATACAGATCACTTTGTTGTGTCCAATCTAATGTAGGTTTCCTTCATTTCTATTTAAAACTACATGAGAGCGGGCTTTTTTACATCATTATAATGAAAATAATCTTACAGCTTGGAAGAGATTTTGTAATTCTCTGCTGTTTTGTCTGTTTTGCTCCCTGCCTATTTTTCTTCTTGTTGACCTAACTGTACAGATCTGTAATGAAAAATATTGATTGAGTCTTAGAGTAGGGGATTGCAATGTCATGATTTCACGCTCAGTTGTTGGCTAACAGGGCTGTGTAGTTTTTATTTAGAGAGGCACAGTTGCAAAAACAAAAATGAAGAATTGTGTTAGCCCCAGCTGCCAAGGTTACAGAGCAAGCGGCTTAGAGGGCTCTGGGGTTCCAGGCGAGAGAGGGATTGTCTCTGCCCAGCATGTAGGGGATAGAGCTAGACAGACACTGTTGTGTGCAAGATACAGACTGACCCCAGCAATCCATAAATCCAAAAAATTACAACATTTTCTGCTTATCAGTAAATGGAGTAGACACTCAGCTGCGTAATTAACCCTTTGAAAGTTCGGCCATGGTGCAGCTCTTTTGAAAGCTCTTTTCTGAATGCCTCCCTCATAACATCCTGTGGATGTCTTGGGTGCCCAGGTACTACTGGCAGTCTGTTATATGGTATATAAATAATTAAATACTTCACATATCCATTCTAAGGAGGGTATTTCCTTGTTATTACATTTCATGTTTAGTTGTTTATAATGTATCTTTATATGTGCCACCTAAAATATTATACTAAATTCTCTGAGCTGGTATAGCTGCTTCAGGTAGAGATCATGGAATATATGAAAGTATGCCAGATATCCATGGCTCAGTTTCAGGCAAAGCTATGTTTTTAATTGATGGAAAACTGTTCTAAAAAGTCAGCTGTCAAAGTTGCCCAAAAATTCCAAGCTTTCATTTTATCTACGAATAGACTTTACATGAGGCATCTAGTTACAGGTTACAGATAATTTTAGATACTTAACCTCTTTATCTTTTATTGGTTTATTAGTGTTCTGTTTTAATAATGTGCATATTAATAGAGCCCTGTGTGACTAATTGTTAAATTGTAAATACAGATTTGGAAGGCCATAATACTCTCCCCCTGAATACCAACACAAAAATCATTGCAGCCTTAAAAAACAGTATGAAAACAGCAGACAGCTACTACAATTATGCCAAGGCAGGATGAAATGGGCAGACACATATAACACAGTTCACTTTTTTCTTTTTTTCTTTTTATTTTTTTTTTTTTCTTGCTAATGGAGCTGTATCTGACTTCACCCTCTTTGGGTTTTAACAGTCTTATCAAAGCATGCCATTTCTCTCTTGTCAGGCAAAGTTGTATATGGTGAATGCACTTTTAACCCTGACCCCAGTTCCCCCCTAAAAAGAATTCTACATAATTCTTCAAAAGACACTTGTAAGGTTTCTTGATGCACAGTACTTCAGTTTAAACAACAGCTGTATTGTTAACTACAGAACCAGTCAAAATATAGGAAAGCATGGATTAGTTCCTTCAATTTGTCATTGCTACATGGAAGGAAATTTGCTGGCACCTGGGCTATGTGTCCAAAGGTATTTTTGAGTGAAAAAGCTCCTCTTGCTGTTTGCTTTGCCCTGGCTGCCCAGGAGCTGTTACTCTCCTCTGAATCTGCATTCCTTGTCTGTCTCTTGGGTTTTGTATTTGTATTATTTACTAATAATTTGTGATTATTTGTACTATTTACTAATCATAGTAAATCAAGAATATCCATTAACTTAAGCTAATATTCATCCACATACATTGTCTTCTTTTGTGAACTTTCTGAGGTTCGGTAATTTTGGCTAAATTTAGTGGGCAATGTAAGCAGTATTTTCTTTTTGAGACTACGATTATTGCCTTTGTTTTAATTCTCACACCCTTACCTTCATTTGGTATTATCCACATTTTGTTTTCCTATAATTCCACTTTAACAAGATGCTGCTTTCTCATGCCATTTGGGTCCAACTCTGACATTTGAAAAAGTACATTTCCTGCAGCACACTTCCCCCACCTCCCCAGGGTATCTGATCTATCATGTGTATTTGCTTGCTTGTATTTCATTATCACCTACTATTCACATTTGCATTTATAAATCATGCATGACATTCATTTGCAAATCTGCAAACCTTCTTCTTCTGCAATATCCCATATTGTAGTTAATATCCTTCAATATAAAATAAGCTAGTCTTTTATTGCATTGCTTAATATCACATACGAGATTTCTAGGGTGTGAGGTTTTTTCCTTTTTAGAGGAAAATGCCAAAACTGTGTGCATTTTTAAAAACCATTCTTAAGGACTGGGGAAAAGATGGTCATACTTACTGCAGTAAATGCTTATCATATTCTGCTTTTGAAAGTAAAGCTGCTTTTAAAAGGTGCATAGCAGAAGTTCTTATGCCCACAGACATTTTCATTTGTTTCATACTCACGTCACTTAAAATCAGATGAAAGAATTTTTAGAAAATACCTATTTGGAAAGTTTTAAGTCATTACTGATATTTTTTCAGGTCAAATTCAAACCTTCATGCAAAATTTTGCAAGCACTGGGGTGTATT
This sequence comes from Aegithalos caudatus, assembly GCA_013389925.1. NCBI lineage: Eukaryota > Metazoa > Chordata > Aves > Passeriformes > Aegithalidae > Aegithalos > Aegithalos caudatus. The sequence continues at coordinate 67,450 of WEIU01016789.1, read as the reverse complement.
GCTTGCCCTATCAGATAGATAGCTATCTAGTTAGCTGAACAGAAACATCCAGCAGTATGTTATTTCTGATCCTGTGTTGCAGAGCATATTGTTTTCCTTTTAATTAAATTGTTCCGTGGTGTTCTAGCCTTAAGATTGTGTGCTTGCATTTCATTATCACTTTTTTATTCAAACTTGTATCTCATTTGAATTTTGCAAACCTGGCAGGTTTTTTCCTATCTTTGCTATAAATTATTACTTCATTTCCCATCTCATCTGTTAAGAGTGCAGCCTGTTTTAATGGTGTTTTCTCATGTGTAATGTTCCTCCAGCTCTGGATTCAGTCAACTTCGAGTTCATTTCCCCCCACAAACCTTGCTAGATCTCCATGATTTTATTACTTTTGATTTACTTTCCTTATGTGGCTTCCATTCTGATTTGCTGTTTTCCTTCTGCAGCCATAGAGCACTTCTGTTAAAAACTCCTCCTTCTGGTTCAAAATAAATGAAAAGGAAGGAAGTAATATGAGATTTATGGAGTGAAAAGTACACTGGTTTGTTTAAGAGGGGGCAAAAGTGTAGTTGGTTCCTGTCAGCAAAGAAAGAAGCTTCTAGCACATAGTAATTTTTTATTTTATCCACTCTGAAAAGGCTAAGAAATCTGTACAGCTTGTAGCAATCTGTACAGCTTGTAACCAAACTAGGTACAGCTTCCTATTAAATAATTATTATTAATCTGCTTACAGTATGTTTAAGTAACTATCAGTCTCTTCCAGTCTGCCACTAAGCTTTGCAGTAAATTGCTTTGATATTTGGATTGCTTTGTTTGTTCCCCATTTGTCTGGAATGAGAATCAAGTTGGTCCCGTTTTTTTCCCCTCACTCCTGCCCTTCATTCCCACCATGTGTGTTTATAGGATGCTTAAAATTAATCGTGGGGAGGCAGAGGGAACAGCTGAAACCAAGACTCTGGATACAAGCTGCAGGAATTTCAAAAGGAGTCCCCGAGTGCTGCTTGACTTTTCGAATGATGTTTCTTTATGAAGACTGAAACTGTCCCATAGAAAACTATTCTTATTTTTACACTCTGGCTTTGCCAGTTCTGAAATCCAGCTGTGAAGTATACATCTTGAATGCACTCCCACGTACACATACTTTACATATTCATTCTAAATTTACCATGCTGTGTTTTTACAGCCCCACTACAAGCCTCGATGGAAAGACCACCGTAGGAGCTGGATGCAATGGAGAGGGCTGGGATATGGGCTGCATGTGCCCATTTATCCCTCATTTGGCATTGTTCTTGGGGGATCGAGCTGCCCTGAAGCCTCTGATGGAGCTTGAACCTCTCCTCCTGCTCAGACAGAAACGTGAATGAGAGAGGGTTTCCTTCAGCATTGCAATGAATGGCAGGATTGCTGAGCCCAGTGTCATGAGTAGAGCACAGGACAGGCATCTTTACAGAGAAAGCTTTTCCAGCCAGATAAGAAGTGTATGGTGGAGAGAGTAGTCCTGCTGCTGTTGAACTCAGAGAAGGAGTCAAATCCTCAGGCAGAGGAGTTCATGCCAAGTGTTGTCTGCCTGTACAGCAAGGATCTGTCCTCCATGGGATCACCTACAGAGCCTTGGAGGCAGATTGGGTGATAGGTGGGAGGTGAGGAGAAATAATGGGTTTGCAGCTATGTGGACCAACCAGCCATTCTTCATTTCCCACAGGGTGGAGGAGGCTCTTGTCTCCAGAACAGTGTGGTCCTCAGCTGTGCCAGTTTCTATGTTTGTCACTCAGAGTGAGAGCAGTCTTGTATATTTTGTGGTTATACAGGCTCACTCCTCTTTTATTTGGCTTACTATTTAGTTATTAGAAGTTTTCCTATTAAAAAAAAAATGTTTTGGGGAAAGAAGTCTTTGTTATATCTTTAAGTGGTACAGGAATTCAACATAAGAAGAAAGATTTCATAAAATGTCACTTTTAGGAGATGATAAAATTTTAACCTAAAATCAGAAAAAGGCATGTGATAGAAATATTTGTTGTAGCAAACACATCTAATTTAAAAATTACAAAATATATGGGTAAAACCTGTCTGTGTAGAACCAGATTGTAAAGATGATCAACATTTACACGCGTAGCTCAGGACTGACAGTAAAAATGGCAATCACATTTCTTATCAATGTCCTTATCCATTTAAGGAAAATGCTTGTATACAGTGTTAAAGTCTCTGAACACTTTATTAAATATTGAGGAAACATTATATGTTGGCAGTAGAAACCACATATTATAGGCTTGTGGTTTGAATTATGGTTACAGTGCAACACTGATCTTGCAGGTCATTTGGCTATGGAGATTTTCCTCTCAAATGAAAAACAGCACCATTTTTGACAAATATTATCTGGCACCTTTACATTGCTGTTAACTGAAAACATAAATGTTTGCTCAGGTGTCAGGTTCACTGAAAGATGTAGACTAACATTATGGATGGCATCACGAGAGGAAAAAAATAGGAATTTAGGATTCTTTCTCAGTTTTTCAAGTATTTTTTCCTGTCAGGAAGCATCTGAAATTAAATACTGGGTTTCTCCTTCATCATTTAATCTCTACTACAGTAACTGTGAGGAGCATGGGCATGATGAGAATTTAACATGAGCTGTCATCCAGAGCTATCTTTAACTCACACTCTTCCATATATAGGAACATTTGCCTCAACCACTCATCCTACTGTCCTCATAAGTGAGAGTATTTCTTGGTGTGGGAGGAGAGGAGGTATAATGGGAGAAAATATGTATAAAAAGCTCCTTTCTCAGCTTTGCCATATAAGTAGAAGAATTGACTTAAGCTTTGTGCATTGCTTCCAAGTCTTGACTCTGTCTTCAGCTTTCAATATTTCACATTCCTGAGAATGGCTAAGCATGCAAACATCTCTGTGTGTGGTACTCTTCCAGCACCCCTGGCTGGGGAAGTGCTGTGGATGCAGTTTGAGTCACCTACCTACATTGGAAACCATCAGCCAGCTAGATAAACAATGAAAGCACAGTAGAGCATCTGTGATAATCAAAGGTAATAACCGGACATCTGAGATTTGTTACACCACTGGAAATATTTAATTATTATTGACAGATTTTTTTTTCTGATGATGGATTTAGAGGCTGTCACAGATTACCAGAACAGTTTTCCTTGTTTGTATAGTGCTGTAAGATTTTTATTTGCTATGGTAAATACACATTTTTTCATAAAGTATTGTGTTTTACTGCATAAAAATGCAATTTGTAGGACACGCACTGATGCTGAATCAAATAATGGAATTAGACATCAATTAGTCATTATCGTCAAGGTGTTAATGAGTTCCAGTTCCAAAAGTATCAAAATTAAGGATTAGTAGGAAAATGCATACAATTAAACATGAAATTTAATGTTAGAGTGCCTGTAGATAACTACACTATAACTTTAAAATAATGTTCTAGGCTTAAGAACATTTCTCAAAAAATAGCTGAGTGAGCTCACAGGGCAGGTAGATTATCCTGAACACTCTCAGGATCTCAGGGTTAGCTGCCTCCCAAACTGGAGTTTTCAAGGTTCCTACAAACATGAAAACATCCATATCGAGGCAGAATAAAAGTCCATCAACATGAATGTTTTGTCCCTGACAGTTGCCATTGGCAAGTGGTAGGAAAAAGAGCAGAGGATGACACAAATACATAATACTGTGTTTTCAGTCTGTCTCACAAAAAATCTTGGAATTTAGAAACTACCAAAGATTGAGTCTGGAGTTTTTTAGATGAGATAACCATTCTCACATCCTCTACCAAACCAATCTGTTTCTATTTTTGTCTTCCCCTGACCCACTTAACACTCTGGGATCGGCTTTTCCCCAGTACTTCCAATTCTGTAGGAAAAAAACACGTTTTCGAGAATAAAACCATTTGTGGATAATTTAAAAAAAAAAAAAATTTAGGATAGTAGCATAAACCAACAGTACCAAGTTTCATACTTATCATAGGTATTAGGACATGTCCCTGAAAACACCTGAATTTTTATTTGAAATTATTTCACATCTTTTCTGTAGGATCTGAATAATTACTATTTTCTGATGCTTTTTGTTCATTTGAACAAGAGAAAAGAAGTTCCTCTGGGCACTTTTTTTCCTGTGCTAAAAGAAAACAAGCAAAAACATGCCAAACCCTTTCTCACTGTAGTCCTGCCTGGTGATCCATGACTTGGGGAGTGAAAAAGAAAGCAAAGGCAAAATGTACTTCAACCTGCCACTGCTACATGTACAATGAAGAGAATATTTTTATTTAAAAGACTGCAGCTGAGCAGCAGTTATTTAATCCATGCTGCTTGAGGGATGGTGGGGGAAAGGGTATTTTTGTGAATGCTCTTCAATGACTCCTGGGCAGCTTCATGGCCATGGCTCCAGCAGAAACCAGAACTATAATAACAACATTGCAATAGGCCAGAGTTATGTCGGCAAGCATTTTCAGAGTTATACTTCACAGTCACATCCAGTTTGATTGCTTCCAGACCTAAGACATTAGGCTTGTTTGAAAAAAAAATTAATTAAAAAGACAACCCCTAAAAAATTCTTTATCTAGCTGAAAAGAACTTTCATGTTGAATAGCACGATGAATTTGCTTTCTATAGACATTAATTAAACAGTCCCTTTTTTTGGAAGTACTATTCCTGTTGCTGTCATCAGCATTTGTTTGGTAACAGTGCAAAAGGGACAGTGAACTGTGCAAAGAAATCCTCTTCTCTTGGGAGTTCCTTTGTGTGAAACTCATATGCAGAGATGTGTGCACGCACCTAGAGAATGTTCTTAGCCTTCAGATAATCTATTGCATTTATACAAGTTAGTCTGCCTAAAGTGTATGGGTGAAAATAGAAACATACTTTTGTTTGTATACTCAGGAAAAAAGCTAATTATATGTGTAAGTGAAATGTAAATGTTAAATATTTGATCACATGGCATTTCACTGCTGTCTTTGCATAATGTACTTTTTTGGTTGCCTTGCCATTTGCAAATTACAGAACCATCCCTGTTTGTGATGGTAACACCTCTAGCCCTCAATTTACCACTATACTGACCAGGCAATATCAAATGCAGAAGAAAATGGAATAACTCCCAAATAATCTAAAGTCACAAATGTTGAGGATGCTTTGTTGGTTTTTTTTTTAAGGACAGCAACATAGTAATATTTCCTACCTGTATAGCTGAAAGCAAACGAGCCCATTTCAAAGTGTGGAAATTCCACCTACTAATTGCTTATTCTTGACAACGTGAAGTGTTTGACCTCAACTCTGAGGTATTTCTGCATAGACAGAATTGCCATGTCTGGTCCCAGACTGAATTATTTAGAAGCCATGTCTTGAGCTGTCAGCCTGCAGAGCAGCTCTATCACTGCAAGATTTTCTTTTCCTTACTAATTCTCCCAGACATGCAGCAGGATTTTTTACCAAAGCAGAAGAGCAGATAGGGAAGCCAGTGCAAAGCAGAAGATGAGAATGCAAAGGGTAGCTTAAAAAAGAAGGATAAGGTGAAGACTCTGGTTCTTTGTTATTCTTTCCAAAAAAATTGTACATATGTGCAAATATGATCAAAAATTTTAGAAAGAATATAAAGTCATTTGTTTAGCTTTTTTCCTTGTGTAATCAATACATGTAGAATTTTTCTAAATATACAGCTATTTGTTTGTTAAAAACACAGAAGAAGCACAAATAACTTTTTGAATGTATTACAAAGATTAAGATTGCTGTGAAAATATTCTGCTACCTGCTAAATTATTGCAAATACTGTAAAGGGAAGGAAAAACTGTTTTGCAGATGGAGATTATTTTGTTAATGGCTGTACCTCTGTTTTGAAAGTGTGGATATGTTTCTGCTAAAGATCTCAGTAGGCCTGGCCTACATGTGCCTAAGTATATAATTTAGTTTTATTTATTTTGAAATTAAACAAGTGCATAAATTCCAGGCTCACATGGAGATTCCTAATCAGCAATTCTCTCTGTAATTTTAGAAAAGAAATTATGGGAGCTTTGTGTAAGAAAACAATGTGCCAAGTAATGAAATCATTATGAGCTAATTGCAAGTTAACTACTTTAAGCTAGCTACTGGTTGCCCTACTCCTCTAATATGGGTCAGTAATTATATATGAAATTCTGTTACCAGCATAACATAATAATTATAACCAGGATGTTTTTAACATAGAATTATTGAAGAGTTCTCAATTTTCCAGTTCTGTAACCTAAAATGGGAGCTTTGTACAGGGCTGTGCTCTGAATCATCACTCTGGTCACTTGAAAAGTGGAGCTTGTAGTGCTGTGTGTTGTTAATTACAGCATTTTGGATGTAATTATCATGCTTACAGGATGACTCTTGGGGCCCATTGGTCTGCATGTATTGATTATCTAGCTGGCTGACCCATAAAGCGGAAAAATGGTTATGCCCCACAGAAAATAAGGGAAATAGTTATCTATCATGTGCCCAGTAACGTCGCAGAAAAAAACTGTGGACTTTGGGAATTCAGGTACACAGACTTAGGGTTGTCTGTGTGTCACTTCTGCTCAGCTCCTGCTGTGCTCTACAAGCTGTAGGAAGCTGATCTCTAACCTGTGAATAATGTGAGAAGGGACTGATGGGAGAAGAATACGCACTGTACTATGGTTTTGAAATAGAGTATGTAGGCAAATAGGATTTCAAAGTGAAATGGGTGACAGAATTTCTCATAATTCTGGTGAAAAATTCTTTTTCAGATATGTTTTTCTTATGACTCTTTGTCCCTTTCCTTTTGTCAGGAACTTTCCTTAGAAAGATCAGTCCTTAGGATTAATTTTTTTAAAGATAAAGCTGTGTTCCTATTCTTACAAGAAAATAAGTTAGCATTTGCAGATTTATTATTTTTTTCCTCCAAGACTGTGGCTTAGAAGAGCAATCACAAGGCTGGAAGCCATGGGAAACTTTCCACTTTTTCATATTTCTGCCACCAGCTGTCCTTAATCTTTTTCATTTATTCAGACATGTACAAAGATAATTCACTTAAGATTGAGAAACCATTTGTAAAGCAGGTGAAGTATTATTTGAGGGCTAGACTGAGGCAGGCAGCCCTTGTGTGATCCTCTCTCATTTTAAGTACGTCACTTAAGGCATCGGGTGCATTGATGTTCTCACTTGTGGGAGGGGGGAGCACTGGTGCTTGGGCAGCAATATTGATGTAGAAAACTCTAGAGACAGCTGGGCCAGAGTCAGGGACCAGACCTGGGTCAGCAGCAGTGAAGCTGAGGAGAGACCTTGGCACTGCCAGGGGTATTCATGCACATTTGTTCTTGGAAACTCTTGCCTGTCCAGTGTAAGGGGAAGCCTTTCCCAGGAAAGGAGGAAGAAATGGTCCTGCACCAAAGATTTTCTGCTTAAAATAAAACAAAACTGGAGAAATCCAAAGAGACAAAGCCCATTCATGCTGAGCTCTGGTGGCTCAGAAACCTCTCAGCAGCCCAGGTATTTTGGGCCAGTGGTTAAAAAGAGAGGGCTTCAGTGTGGGAAGAGCTGAAGTGGAGGAGGATGCCTTCAAGTGAATGTGTGTGTCCAGGAAGATTGGGTAATGACTGGGTGAGGGCAGGATGGTAATTGGCTGTGAAAAATAACTGCAAATGTATGTGTAAGTGAATGCCAGGCATGAAGGATTTTGTGAGGAAGAGATTAAAGGGCTTACTGTGCAAGTGGGTGTTGGTATTTATGGCAAGGAGAAAGGGAGGTTTGTAATTTACTTGTGCTTAAGGTGGTAACTTTTTTTTTTTGACAGTTTTGCAATCTTTGCCGGGATCAGCAATTTTTAAAGTGATCCCGTGAACAGAAAAACTTCAGAACTTTTCAGAGGAAATTTGAAGGTCACAGAGTCCTGCTGGTTGAGATATTTGGGATGCTTTAGTCTAAATCACACCATTTGGATTCTTTCAGCAGCTCATACTTCACAACTGTACAGTTTGCAAACAGGATGCTTTCTGCTTTTTTATTCTTTGCACCTACATTTCTTATTTTCTATGGCTGAAAGTGATTACCAGTAATTGTAAAATTGTGGAAACAATTTTGAAACAGCATAAAACTGTTATAGTGTCATCAGCCCTTTGGCTTTGTAGACAGATGTAGACAGCCTTTGTTGCCTGAATATCTCTGCTGGCTTTCAGCTTGCACAAGATTGCTAGAAACAGGAGACATTGTTTAGTGTCATCATCTCATTTTGTTACATTTTTCAGCCAGAATAAATTCTCTCTTGCCCTACCCATTTCCTTGTTTCCTAACGCAAAATGCCAGATCAATAACTTGTTGTTGTGGTTGTTGTTGCTGTTGGGAAGCATCATTTTGTCCATCTGATTGAAGCACCCTAACAATGAGAATTATAAATCTCTGGATTCTGTGGATTCTGTGCAACATGACATATATGACATTCAATATCCTCTAACTGTCCTCTGAAACAGGCAGATGTGGGAAAGATTTGTGTCCACCCACAAATCAAAATTATGTGTTTGCTACCTATCTATCCTTATTTTAGAGTTATCTTAAATATATCTACTGATTTCATCAAAATGAAGTTTCATGAGAAGATATGAAAAAGCACTTCATGGGAAACTATTGACATATGTATACAAAGACAGACATGTATATTAGTGTGTAGGATTCAGGAAATGTGGACATCTGGTTTCTCTTAATAGTCTTTTCTACTATTTCATTAATGAGAATTATTTTGATCTCATTCATGTCTGACCTGAAGAATTAATGAAATCTTGTTCTCTCTCAAGTCAACACATCTCCACTGTGTATATATATTTGACATGTCTTTGTGAACTTAGTAAATCCATCTATTTAAAAGGACAATGTGAAATTCTGTATTAAACCATGGTCTGCTACACACATGTCCATTCTCCTTTTATTTTCTTTGAACACAGAACACAGTAAAATGTATTGTACAGTGTACCAGTTTGATATCACTTTGATAGACATGATGTGACCTTATATACACACTCCAATGTACTCTAATCCATGGTCTCCTAGCTCCCACTCTGCAGGATTTTTGCGATGTTGATGGAACCCTGTGCTTTCACAGAGCAGCTGCAGTGACCCCTCGCCCTGCTCACTGCTGCTGACAGCTGCCTACCATGTGTAGAGGAAACCTCACAGACTAAAATCTCCCTCATAAAGCAAAGATCTTTAGATAAGCATGCAGGCCTGATCATGCTACTACTTTAAAAATAAATAGTTTAAACCCAGAACTTTTGGTGTGGTGCTAAAAGAGTGGTAGCTAAATATTCAAGGCATTCTGCCTGGTAAAAATAATGGATGTGACACAGTGTCTCCTTTTAAAAACAGAAAGAAGAAAACTTCAGTATAAACAGTGAAAGGTATACTAAATGTAAATAATCTGCATAAGAAATGAGTTAATCTGTCTGTTAGGACAGGTTTGACTTGCTAAACAAGGCTCATCAGGTTCTTCTGGTTTATGTTTAAGAACAGTGTCATAACTACCTCAAGTCAGAAAAACATCCATCCAATAGTTCATGTATCAAATGAGGAAAGTTTATTTCATCTGAATTGTAACTTTTACCCCCACGGAGTACTTACTTCTATCAGGATTTTTATTTAGGGAAAAATAAAACAGAATGAAAGCAAGAGCTTAAAATAAAAGTGAAGAACAAAGTTGGGTGCGATGTTTAAATTTTTTTTATATTAAAATTTGAAATAATTATTAGGTAAAAACAGGTTGGCATTGTACTTCTTAAGGCATTTCTTCACATACAGTACCAAGAATTATATCACTGCTAATGTTTTCCTGCTGAGCTGCCGTCATCTTTTGTCTTGCTGTCGTAGTGCTACATTGATGTACCTTCCCCATTTGGGTAGAGGTCATTATCCTCGTGCCCAGCTGCATTGCCTCTGCTGTGCAGGTTAACTGCTTGAGGTCTTTTATCTAGACAAATGTTTTACCAGAGCTTTTGCTCCATGATGACACAAACTGTAACTCAGAGGTCAAATCCAGATGAATTAGCAGTGCTGTGATAGCATGTTCCCTGGATATTCACACACTCATTCAGAGACCCAGAGGAGTTAAGGTACCAGCTTTGTGAAATGAATAAAAATAATTATTAAATTGTCCTTTATTTTCAAGGCTTTCTTCTCCGAAGTAACTACTTGTATGTTGTCTTCATTTAGTATTTGTGTCACTGTAGAAATGGCTTGTCAAGAGAATGCCATTTTACAATCAAGTTTGACAAATTTATGGTAATCATAATAGCCATTTTTTGCAAATAAACTTAGTGCATAATAAGCACAAATCACAGTTCACAAATTTTTATATGTTAGCTAATTCTATCAATATCTTCTTTTTAAATAGTAGCTTTGAGACTATTAGCCATTCCCTGGGCATTTCTGGTAGTTTCTTTCTGTGGAAGAGTGATAATCAAGAGACAAAATAACAAGTGAGAAATGCCCTAAAGCTTGCCCAGCTAGGCTCAAATTTTACAACATCTAGCTTTTGCTATCAATTATAGGTTAAAAGGTCTAACAAGTACATTTCACCATGCTCAGAATTTCAGCCTTCAGCATTCAGATTTTGTCAGCCTTGTCCCAAATAGGAAAAGAGGTGTACAAGAGCTAATCCTCTGGATCTCTTCATAAGAATTTGAATGCATTCCTTGAATTGTAGTATTTGATAAGACCTTGCTGAACAAAAGTGATGAGCACTGTAATTTGTCATACATATAGAAGGGTTTTTTCTTCTTCTGTTCATTCAAAACCCAATTTAAAACATAGCTGAAAAAAATATTTAGCTTTAGGGATGTGATTTAGACCTACTGAAGCAAATGAAGTTTCTGGAGTACCAGGGTGGGGACTAGGAATCCTTCTCTCAATCTGGACTAAATTTTTTTTAAAGTTTAAAACTTTTAAGTTTAGAACGACAGAAGCAGGACCAAGGTCACTTGCCTTCCCAGAGATCTAAAAAGTATCAATGTGTAGTAGGATTTCAGTATTTATTGCTTTAGCTGCAAATATTTAATTTATGTTGAAATACCAATACACAAATTTAACTCAGTAATTCTCATCTCTTCCTGTCTCCCACTGGGAAAACCACACTGGCTTCAAACAAGCTCTGTGTGGGTACTGGCCTCTTTGCATGGAGCCCCTGAAAGGGTCAGGGCTACAGTAGTTCAAAAAANATATATATATATATATATCTCAAGGTATGTCTTGTTGCCTTAGAACTTAAAACAAAGTGCACCTCTGAGCTTTGGAGCCAACAGTTACTGGTCATGGGTGATAGCTGCAGAGTTAGGAATACATCTGCTGCACAGAGAACCCTGGGGAACACTGCTTTTTGAATGAGCAATAGATTCATTTTTTGTTGGTTAGGGTGGTTAGGATTTGGGGCTGGGGTTTTTTTTTAAATAGTTCTTATTTAGTAGTACATACACAAAAAGTCTTCTAAAGTCTTGTTTGTATGAAAGCATTGGGAGCCAGAGAAAGAGAAAATTCTTCTTCCGTCCAAATTATGATTTAGGCCTGGCAAAGACTTAGGTTTGGGACTGGTTTCACTCTGGAGTGGAGAGAGATTTTCAGCTGAATAGGAACTGATTCAATTAGTGCTTAAATTAATGAGTGGTGTCTTTTCCCCCGTCTGCTGTCCCTACTGGGGATTAGGCGCAGCCTGCCAGGAAGGATACAGGGCTCATCTGAAGTATTGAGGCAATGAGGATGCAGCAAGGGTATAGAGAACTGGCATTTTTATTTTTCAGTTAGGGCAATTAGTTGCATTAGCTTAATCATGTCCACATAGCTTGGTTCTCTATGAAATTTTCTGCTTTGGTACTACAAAATGATCAAAGACTGACACTAGAATTTGATTTTTGTTTGTTGTATGAGTTCATTTAGAGTATGCCAGCGGCTGCTGCAGCCAGTGAACCTAAATAAATGCCTGTTGGATATCTATTTAGCAGCAGGCTCCAGTTTTTTCAACACCGTCTCCATGTAACCTTTTAATCTAGTTCTTGTCTTTGACTTTTCATATTTTATATATTTAACCCCTTGATGCAGATATTTTGCATTAAGTGCTTTAGAAATCCTGATTTACTGCCTCAAGGGATTAACTAGAATTCCGGTATTCTTGCTTTATCTACATTCATTTACACAGACCATTTATTTCTAATAAATACATTGGCCAGATCATATTTCTCTGCAAACTCTAAGCCCTGAAAATAAATTTATGCAGTGACATAATGAAAATAATAAAAACTGTCTTGCATATTGCTCTTATTCTTGCTTTAAATATCACCTTCCAAAGGCACAGTGGGTTTATATTCTCCAAGTAAACACCACGTTTGAGGTTCGTGCTGCAAAGCTCTAATTTTTAGTTTGACTTTAAGAGAATTTAATCAAACTACAGGATATATGATTCAAAGCAAAAAATGTAATTAAGAAAAATTTTTTTCTGTAGGCAAAGAGCAGCTTGTTTTCATTAATTTTATGAAGAATGTTGTTTTTCTTGGCTGAAAACTTAAACTCATGGGACAAAGGAAGATTTATGGGGTGATCCACAAAATCACACAGGTTTTGTGTTGCAATGCTGTTTTTGCAGTGACCACTAGAGTCCCTATAGTTGAAAGTTTATCAGTATTTCTTTTTATAAATCTCTATTTTCAGAAAGGGCTTTTATTCAGAGATTAGCTTTGAGCTAAATATATGCACACAAAGGCTCAGTGTATATGTACTGTGGTAAGCATGTATATTCTAATGTAAACAATTTATAATATTTAAAGAGTTCTTACGTTACAAGAAAAAATGAAACTGAAATAAGAACAGCTATTTAGATCTTCCATCCATATACTGCTTGTGCTTCTTTGTCATTATGCTTTATTTAAACTAATGGCAAACTCTCCAGCAGTTGCTGAAAGCCACTAGTATAGAAGATCAGAGACATGATGTCTCTTGCCCTACTGCTTCAAGGTGTCAGTGCCCCTTGTGAGGTGCTTGGGCTGAAGATCTATGTGTCATATAAAGTTTTCATCTTTGTGATCATTAGAGTGGAGGTGCAGAACCAGAGATACAGCTGGGTTATTGGGTGGCACTTTGACTTATTTCTCCCTTCTGAGTTTTGACCCCTTAGATTTGAAGTTCAAATTTAGCTTTAACTCTGACACTCGTATTTTTAAACCAAATAATGAGTTTGTTTAGTTAACTGTATCAAATGAAATCCCTTTTGTATCTTTAAAAATGTCTCTTTACGAAGATCAGTAGTTTGGGAACAGTAATGAAACAACAATCTTAACAGAATGCTCTTTCATTCCCCATAATGTCTGCAAGAGTGTCTACTTGTTTAATGTTGTAGTAAACAGAAAAGTTCATGGTTCAGTGCTTAAGCCTCTGAGCTGTCTCCCCAACTGTTCCTGGCTGCCAGTACTTTACTTACTCAACAGGAAACTAATTTAATTAGTACAAAGAACAGGCCAGTACAGATGCCTGTATGAAATTCTTTCAGCTTTTAGAAGGCATATGCTGAACTCCCTACATTAGATGGAAAAACAGAGATTGTAACATTTACACAATGAAATATCTGTTAACCTGTATTATCAAAGGTTGCTGTCTCAAATTTTGTTACTGTGGCCTTGCAGCATCAAACCAGACAAAATATTTCACTTGAAAGGCAAAGAAACTGATAGTAAATTTGAGACAAGCTTATGTTTCATATTAGGAATCTCTTCATCCTGTACGTGACTAACTGGGAAGATGTACCATGAGTTCTTAGCAACACTGTCTTCTTCTAAAATCTACTTCACAGAATTTATTAAAGTGATAAATTCAAACAGTACTTTGGAAATACAAAAATTAAGGTTCAAATTTAATTTCATCCACCTGTGGTTTATGCACTCATCTACAGTTTTCATTTGTCAGGATCATATACTCATTTCTTTGGGCCCTCAAGTCACTTTTCTGTAGGATAATGGAGTGTGAACACAGATGGATAATTAATGTTTCCTTTCATCTTCATCATTCAGTGTTTCATCCTATGCATTATGGCTATAGCATCCATAATCTGCATCAGATATGGAATCCTTAGTTTCCATGCTGGCTTTTCATGATGTGCATTCTGACTTGGTTCTTTGCCAGGACTGTGAAGCCACTTTCACAGTACCCCCATGAGCTGACATGGTATCAGGGTGTCCATTTTATGCACTAAGAGCTGAAGCACAGGTATTAAAATGGCAATTGTTAAAAATGAATCAATTATTCTTGCCTGATTTTTCAGAGCTCCTTGCATCCTTTAGTGCTCAGTGTGTTCAGATTGGATTTCATTCTGCATTGACCTTAGCTGGAGCAGTGAATGCTCAGCATATCTGCAGCCCCAGCCAGGATCCATCTTGGATTACAAAGAAAATGAGAGCTGCCAAGTGAATTTCTGTTATTAAAAAGAAAAAAAAAAAAATTAACCTAACTTCTCTAGTATTGTAGGAGCTCTCATAATAGATTTCTAGCATCATGTCAGAACTATAGCAGAAGAAGGACTCAAATGCAACTTTCCAAGCATTTAGCTACTGAAACTTTGTTATTTTTTCTTGTCTGCCCATTCAACTTACTTGAGACCTTCCAACTTCCACAATAAACGAATCAACAGTCTAATTTTCAATAAAATCTTTTGTCTTACAAAAGCAGCATATAGTTTGAACAGCAAGTGTGGCAAAGGTTTCTTTGGGGTCAAGAAAATTATCATGTCTTAAAGACTGCTACAGGTGTACAAGGGATTAGATATGTTGCTCAAGCATTTTAACTCCTTTCAAGAGTTAAAAGTTGCCAAATTTTTAGAAACTGATAAAGTTGAGAAGGTTTTGTTGTATAGAATCATACTGATACCTTCTTACTCATACCTTCTTTCACCTTCATCAACATGTGTTGCCAGTGGGATTCCTACCTTTCAACCCTCAGTGTGAGGTCAGTAGGCAGCAGTAGGAGGTGATTATCTTCTGTGTCAGGCTGACACAAGAGAAAACACGGTGCATTGTGCAAACAAGCTTACCTGCTGTTTGTTGGGCAGGAGATAATGTTGTGTGACCCAGGAACAATAGGTCCTCCTGCTGCTGCTGAAGAGACAGGCAGCCTCCTGGCTGTTTGCTCTCTGCTGTCTGCAGCTTCCTCTCCCTGCCTCCCTCTGCCCCTTTTCCTGACAGTCACATTCCCTAACCTGGTGCTTCAGCCTGTTTCCTCTCTCCTTGACAAAAAAGGAGTCAGGCACGGTATTATGCTCAATAATGCCTGTCCTGATTACTGTGTGTTTAACTTGAAAGGTATTTTTAATATTGCTCTGGTGCTTAGCAACCCCACATCATGCCACTGCCCAAAAAACCCCACCAAAAATTATATTTGCAAGAATGGGAAGAAGTGTCCATCCCTACCTTTATCAAAGTTAAGTGTCATGGAAGCTGGTTCTTTCTCTTTGAACATGTTATTCTTCTGACTGTTTTGTTTGTCTGCCTGTCCTGGTCAATGATTAAATGATTGAGAACATGGCAAATCCTGGCTTTCTTGTTTAACCACTATTAATCACTTGACATTGCATTTAGAGCTAGTTTGCACAAGATGTGTGAAAAGCAAAGAGCCTTGCTTGCTGACTTAACAGCCAGCAACATTTTCCCCTCCCATCTGCTGTGTTCATTATTATTTAAAAGCAGATCAGGAGACAGAATTGGATTAGCAGAGTGGGTGGCACCAGTGGAAAACAAGCTCTGTGTTGGCAGTCACCCTGCCAAGTTCACGTGAAATTGCCCATTTTACTTGGCAGCTTCAGCTTAGCTTGGTGTGATGACATATGGGCCTAGAGGGTAAGAATCTATTTCCATATTATAGCAGCTTCTGCTGTGAAACCTCGTAGTTTGTACTACGTGTGCCTGCCTGGCTTTGGCTGCAGACTCCCCTCCTGGTCTGCTCTGCCACACGGGGCTCCTTGGCCATCATCTCAGCATTTTTCCAAGGTCCCCTTACCAGCTTTTCCTATGTGCTGGAAGAACCTGGGGTGCCCCCAGCTACTCTGTTGGTCCCAAGCCATAAGCATGTTGAATGTCAAGAAGCAAAACAGAGAAGCTCATAACCTTCTCATCTGTGACGCCCCCAGAATCAAAGGAGAGAAATCAAGCCCTTGCTTTGACTTTCAAGGGTCAGTAGTTTCTCAAAACAGCAGGGATATATATTTTATGTTTGAGAAATAAATAACATACCATGTAATTGACACACTGACTCAAAACTCAATCACCTCATAAATAGGCATTTACAAATGAAAAATTAACTTCTTAAAATTAATAAAAATTCCCTGTTTCAAGTATTAGTGATCTAGAATTTCCCAGGATATGATTTCAGCGTCCAGTGTTGTCCATTATACTTCTGCATAAAGGAAGTTTTGGTGCCTTGCATTGAAATCCATGTGACAGGGATACCACCAACAAAGTCAATTCTGTAAAATGAGCTCCAAGATATTTGAGGAACCAGACTGCCCCTAAGTCCCTCAGCTGTGATTAGTGAGTTAACAATAACATTTCTTATTTCAGAAATCTTTTTCATCCTCTACTTAATATAGAAGGAAAATAATTTAAATAACTCTATGCAAAGCCCTTTCAAAGCACAAAGAATGTATCTCTGCAAGTTTACAGTTGGTTATTACTTGACAGGATAAAAATGTTTGAGGAGGGAGAGTTACAGGCTATTGACATGCCTTTAAACTATTTACTATAATTTCCAGAATTTCCAATACCATTTTGATCCTTTTTTTTTTTTTTTTTTTTCCTTTGGACACTCTCTATTGCTACACATTTCTTTAGATAGCTTTGTTTTGTGGATAATGAAAGGGAGCAGAGAAGTCTTATTGTTGGGAGTATATGATCCTCTCCTGTGCAATGGGAGAAATGGAAGACCTTATTCCTGTTAATCCTTGTTATCACAGCCTGTCATGGTAACATCCCCGGTCTAACATACTTCGACAAAGGTGGACAAAACATGATGCATGATGCCATTAAGAACTCCCAAGCCCTTACAATAAGGAGTTGCACCTCGTAAGATGCAAGTTGGTGCACAGGTCTGCCTCCCCACTTGTGCCTGTTTCTGCTCATGCTGCTGTGGGGGCTTTTTATGCATATGATTGTCGTTGTCATCTTCCTGCTGTTTATTCAGCAAGGATGGTTTGAGAGAAGTGTCAGGAAAGGGGCAAACATGTCCCAGTCAAGGATAAAAAACTAGCACCCTTGAAAAGGTGTGTATTTATCACCCAATGGCTGCAAAATTTGAACATAATACCAGTGAGGTGGTTAGATGGTATTGCTATTAATATGTCAAGCTAAAGGCCTGCGTTTTGGAAGGATTCATTTGAGTGATGAACTCAGTTTTAGAAGTCCCTGCTGGGGGTGAGAGATGTGATTAATGCTCAGACTCCAGTAGCAGCGTCTTTGTTACAGCCTATGCAGAGACCTGAGCACATCACTTAGGCACAAAGAGGCGGCTTAGTTCTTTGTTCATTCTATACATGAGCTAGTTACTCATTTCTCCATACATAACTGCTGTCATTCTTCATACCTAAACTGTATTTTGTTTCTGGATTAACTTAAAAGGCTTTTTGGAAGGGTCTAATAATCAGAAGCACTGTACTTTAATGTGAAAAGGGCTAAAGCCATGCTATCTGTTTATAGAGAGCAATTCAGCATTCTTCTGGTGCATCTATTTCACCTCCTTTTGATATTTAAAGCCAGAGCATGTTAGCTACAGAGGTGCTGGGTATCATTCTGTATAATTGTTATCTGTCCATCTGTTCTGGTCTTTCTTTCTCTTCTTTCCTGTAGCAATTTTCAGCGTCATATCTTTGATATTTTTCATAGACACAATTTACACTTTACATTACACAACACAAGTACAAGCTAATCAGGTGGATTGAGCTTCAGTTGCCACAAACAAATGAGAGCTTACTGTAGTGCTGTGCTGTTCAGTAATGCTAGAGAAGTTTCAGTTTGGAAAAACCATCGTAAATGAATTTATGTGCCCACCCAGATTTATTTTAATTAAAATCATCCATGAGTCTTGGCTGTTGCTTTGACTACTAAGTACTTACAAATAAGCTTAATAGACATGTTTGTTTTTTCCGCAGCTGTAAAAATACATATTCTGCTATGATTGGTTTTTTATCTGATTTATTTAAATAGAGTTAGGGAAAGATGCAGTTTATAGGGAAGGTTAAAGGGTCAAAATCCTATTTAATTAACTTATACCCACTTGGGAAGCAGCCAAGGTAAAAGAATGCAGTGAAAGTAAGCTTCAAATAATATGAAATCTTTGAAAAGGACTAACCACCTTTGGTGAAAGGCTTTCCTGTTCTTAACCTTGTGTCATTTAAACTATTTAAATGAGCTATGCAAAACCTTACTTTTATAATGGAGCTTCAAAAAAAAAAAAAAAAAAAGATTAAGTATTTCTTGCAGTTACAAGAAAACCAATGCTTATAGCACTTTTGAAAGAAAAGCCTTTAGTACTCCATCTTACCATGATCCCTGTCTTTGCATACCACAAAATGTACAGTATGTTGCACCTGATTTCACATCTACTATTTCTGCCACAAGCCTCTCTAGTTGTGAGACTGGTTTTTAAAAACATTTAAGTCTCTCAAAGAAACAAAAAGGAAGGGGGAAGCCTCTGTAATGTCTGAGGGAGGTCTGATTTTCAAAGAGTGTAGATCCTGCTTGGTTTCTAAAAATTTAGTCTATGAGATGAACCTCATGCTGCCTTTCCCAAACCCCATGCATAATATCTGAACATCTTTGTCATACATGTGGAAAAGGTTCTTACCCCAACCAGAGTGGGAACTCTGAGAAATAAGATCACTGAGCTGCTTTGTGATCTCCTTATGTACTAGACAGAATATCCTCGTTGCTGTAGTGATGCTCTGTAGAGGTGCTAATTTTGGAACATTTTTTCCATTTAATGCCACAGAGACTGCACTGGGGAAGTATTTCTGTTTTAGTGCTCCATATGGTTTTGTATGTAAAAATGGAACTGGCAGGGAAGACAGCAGCTGGCCCGAAGCTGCCAGTAACTATTTCTAATGTCACAGTTTTTCAGCAAAAATCCCATATGGGAGCTGTATAGGTGAAAGGACTGCATAGCAGTATTCAGCAAGCATCAGCATACCCTCTAGGGAATGAGTCTGAAGACAAGCAATATCTCATAAAAACACCATTGCATTTCCTAAATTGGGATTTTTTTTTCCCCTCTGTTCCATTCTAGTCTTAAGAACTCTTAGGTTAGGAAACAACTGTGGCTTGAAAATATCAACTGCAAAGACTTCCTGATATCTTTGTCAATGAATATCATTGTATGGCATTCATGATGTGGATGGACACATAGATAAGAGCTTAGGACATAATCATATTTGGAAATGTATTCCAAAATTTAAATACACTGATTACTTAAACTTGCCATTAATATAATATACTATAATAATGGGAAAGATCCTTCTGCTTCAGTATGTGAGGATTGCTTTCTGTCTAATTTATATGTGCTTAAGGGGTGCAGTGCTGTCCTAAAAAATGTATTTTAATTGACGTGACCATTTTGCCATGATGTTCAGTCTCTCAAAAGTCACAGCAGCAAACAGAATGTATAACCAGATGGTGTTTAGCTAGAAGAACCTTCACTGTCCAGAATGCAGCTGCAATAATATCTGTTCTGTCAAGCTAAAACAAAGGCATTCGCAGATCCACATTCCAAATTAAAAATTCCTTGCTGGTTTGAAAGGTACTTTCTAGGAAGAACACTAATGAAAATAAAAATGCAGGTGAGAAATGGATTTTTTTTCCTTTTATTTACTTATCCCTCTTTTTTTCTTCCTTCTGCACCTGAACACTCACCCTGTCTTCTCAAAGGCAAAAACACCCTGACATAACTTAATTCCAAGCTGCCTGTAGGTACTTGCAGGCTACTAGAATGATTGTGGTAGTGATAAACATTCACACTTTGTTTTCTTAATACTTAGCAGTTATCTGTGGGGTCTGAGTTAGTTTACAGTGTTGTGATCTCTTGCAGAGACATTTTTAAATTCCAAGGGATCTTTGTTAGAGCAAAATGGCCCACACCCATCCCTAGACTATCCCACAGATACTCTACACTGATTAAACCAGCAGCATTAAATTTGTTCCAAGACTACTTAGCTTTCAAGAAGTAACTTGACTAATACTAACCAAATGCCCTATTTTTAAGTCCCTGCGGATACTTTAATTTTTGCATGAGGCAGGGCTTAATTTTTGGGAGGAGGTAAATGCTAATGAGTCATCTGGCAGGCATTTAGTCTTTCACATGTCATTTTGTCCAGCAAACTTTGCTTTGGGGATAAAAGCCATGACAGGGAAATAAATTTATGATTAACTTCTCTGAAGATATGTATTTCTTGTTATGTTAGATGAGGAGGAGTGAAAGGAGATGGTCAAGCACATCATCTCATTTGGCTTTTGAGTTGGTCAGCTGTTGTGTTGCAGATAATATAAATAAACAAATTAATAAATATGCTTTGGTTTGAGTTGATAAATAGCACTGTTAATAAAAGTGACCATCATTCCTGACACTGGCAGTCAGTAAGTTTCATTTGTGGTATTTGGAGGGCACAGTTGATCTGCTTTCCCTGAACTCTAGGGTTATATTCTTCATTCAAAGATAGTGACCTGTAAAGAACCAGATGCTTTTCTAGCCCATCTGAATTCTCTGTATTCTGGTAAATATGACTTGAGGCTTCACAAACTGTTAAACATCTCCTTGATATATTGGCAGGCCAACATATTTTTCCTGCTAAAAAAATTCAACCAAAAAAATTCAAAGGACTTCCAATCAGAGGAATGGGCTCCCAGCCATCTCTTGTTTGCTGCTCCCTTGAAACATGTACCGGAGATTATCCTTATTAGGCTATCTTACGGGTATTCCCAGATCTTTTGAGTATGGTTTTCTTCCTTTTTAATTAGTAGGTCATTATGTGACAACTTCTGTCTGCTCCCTTAAGTGGCTGGTTAAGGCAGATTTCACAGTGTTTCTGGATACCTGAAAATAATTAGCCATTTGTGAGTTGGGAGGTGGCTTCAGATTTTAGACTGAAGCTTTGTTCTTAGTAATGCACTGGGGAATGCTGCTGATGAAAAATAAGGATGTTATTCCATCATTTTGTCTTTGCAAACAAGAACAGTGTGATAAGTTTCTGTCTAGCTCAATCCAAGCAGTTCCTTCTTGCACCCTCGCCAGTTTTCAATCACGTTAGCTGTGATGAAGCTATTTGATGAAGGAAGTTTGGTGTTAACTGGATCACTTCACTATGAAGTTCTACATAAAAATATCACTTCTGATACCTACAGTGTACAGAGAATTCCACAGAAAATTTTACATTATGAGTGACGGGGCAAAAGTGGCAGGGCAGGAACAAGGAATTAGGTTTGCAGCGGTTGGAATTTCTTAAACTGGCTCTGCCACAAAGGCGAGATGTGGTAGAAGGGTACCACAGCTAAGCTCACTGACACCCAGTTGCTTGTAGTTGAATCTCCCATCCCTTGACTGTTTCCTTTCTGAGTTCTGTTATAGACAACTGTAACAGATAGGCTTTTCTTTCATTTTCTTTCAAATATTTTAATTAACGTAACTACAAGTTTTGTTCAGGCGTAGCATTTACTTATTTGTTTCAGAGATGAGAGAGAGCTGTGCTACCACTGAGATAAGGATCTCATGTCAAGCACTGGCAAAAATTGTAGGTTTAGGTTCTCTCATTATAGATCCAGGGAGACAGCATTTCTCCAATTCACATTCAGTCAGTTCCTCTTTGGCAGCCTTTTTTGCAAGTTATCAGGGTGAGAAACATAATAATTTAGAGATGTGTTAACCAGACAGAAAAAAGTTTAGAAGTTGTAAGGATTTGGCTGTTTGTCAGGTTTGAGAAGTGTATTCTTGCAAACAATTAGCACTAATATTTTTCTATTCTTGATGTGTACCAAAATCCTCAGTTTGTGTTTTTGTTTTAATAAGGTTTCCAGGGCTTTGCTTGCAAACTATATTAAGATCAATAACACTGCTATTTTTGTAGTATCTTCATCTAAAGTACTAGTTTTCCCAGAGCTCACTCACAGAGGGCTGTGCTTTATTCTCAAAAACTAGAAGACGTGTAGTAGATTCAGTCCTGGCCATTTTTCATGTGAAGCCTTATTCAAATGGTAATTGTGAAGGGCTTTGTGGACTTTGTTCTCAACTCAAAGAAAAAACTTCAGCTGTGGGCAGCTAGGGTAAGAAAGAATTTTTGCTGAAAGACTCGTAGGAAACTAATTTGGAAGTTACCACAGCCACTCAAAAGTTAAAAGTATACCTACAAATCAACTGTGAAACCAATCATATTGTTAAATAACATTGGAAATTAATACTGTGAATAAAATATATTACAGTGAAGATCAGACTTGTATTCCTTTTTTTCTCCTCACAATACACACTATGAAGGAATTCATTATAATATTTTGTAGAGACCTGTGTGCAAAGTTTGCATGGTTGGTTTGCAATTATTGATATGCATATATGCTACTTAGCAACTGGTGTGTAATTTAAGGGTATGTCTTGTCTCAGAATCAGCTTCTCACACTGGATTATTGGGTGCACATTCACAAAGTCAGGTGATGAAGGACTTTCATTTTGAGCTCGTACTGTGCATAAAGGTACAATTTGGAAAACTCACAGTCCAAGTAAAGATTTCAAGTACTACCAAATGTTGCAACTGTTCTAATATTGCATTTTTGATAAATTTAACTGTATTTACAGAATTTTAATTATTGGTGGCTCCAGCTAAAACTGAGCACTAATTTTGGGAGACACTCTAAACCCAGAAGCTGGGACATAAACCAGGGCCCTTGTTACAAAACAGGTTGCAGTGGGATGAAATGACTTGCCTACAGTCACATTCAGCAGCAAAGCCAAACTCTAGGTTTCTGTTTCCCAGCCCCATATCCACAGTGCTATAGACATGTCACCTTTCAAAGGTGATGTCACTTATTTAAAGTATGCTCATAAAAGAATTTAGTTTATAATTGTATTACTATTCTGGTTTTTTATTTTTTTACTAATTTACAGTCCTTGTCTAGCATGCACTTCTTTCAGGGTCATCTCTGCCTTAAAGTGTAGTCAACTCCAAAATCTATTTCTAGTTGCAGGGCTCTGCTTACAGGCAAAGTCAATCTGTGAAAAATTCTTTGTGGAGAGAGGAATTTGTAACACAGCAATATGTCAATATGGATCTGTATTATGATTTACATGTTAGAACTGTGGAGAAGAATATACAGTCATTTTCATCACTTCAGATAGAGTCTGGGAAATCCCTTGTGTGTAAGAATACCAGTGCAGTAACTAAGAAAACAGAGAAGAAAACAGAAGAAAACAAGAGAAAAAACAGAAGAAATTAAACAGTTAATCCTGTGCTACTTATTTGTCAAATATGGTTTGCTGCTAGGTACTCATAGCACTTATAGTGTGCTAGTATCCTCTACAGTGCTGCATCTGTGAGAGGAGTAGCCAACAATTGCCAAGATAATCTAGAGGTGTCATTTAACCATTAAATGATACTAAATAGCTAAAAAATATAAAGTAAATTGGTAAAGATGTGGCATATGTGAGGGGTGGCATATATGAGGATATTCTCTTTGTATTGAGTTATGCCCCATCCTAAGAACAGGACTGGAAGTCACATTTATAGTGTGTTTTGCAAAGGAGATTACACTTGCGGACACATAACTTGCACATATTTTGCAATGGCTTCTTTACTTCTTTAGTTACAGGGGTGCAGGATCCTGAGCTGACACTATAAACTGACCTTGTCAGTGTGGGCTTTGACAGAAACTGAAATAAACTGCAATAATTCAGCCTTATTCAGCTCCTGAAAGTTGCTTTGTAGGCACATGACAGGGAAGAAAGTACTTGGCTTCAGTGCTATTTTAGAAGTGATGCAAATCCATGTTCCTGTGTGTTACAAGGTTTCTGAATTTAGGAATCACTAACCAGCCTATAGCTGAAATTATTCTCTTCAAACCCTTCTCAGTTTGTCAAAAGATCCTGGATTTTCTAGTGTGTCTCTTTTTCTTATTATTTTTTTTTTCTGAATAAATTTTTAATGGCAGCCTTAAGTCTTGCCTCTCCTGTGTATTTTGGGGCATGGAGAACTAGATAAAACTAAAGCCCAGCAGAAAGCAATTTAAGTAACCTTATATTTAGCCTTAGTGAATAGTATTCCTCAGGAAACCACAAATAAGGGATAGTCCACCGAAGAGAAGCTTCCAACAAAGCTAGGCTCTCTACTGAAATCATCTTTGAACTAGCCCCTCTGAAGATGCACAGAGCAACTTTATAGGCATCAATCTACTGAGCCTTGTCCATGGGGTAATTCTGAGCCTGAGCTAACAACACTGCAGATCATTTATTTTTCATATATAAGAACAAATGCATTTCTTTTAAATTTCACAGAAGTAAAACTTCCCTGTGAAGGAAGGCACGCTATACAGTGTGACAATTACATATTTTAAAGCATGTATTTATAGAAATGTCTTCATATACCCATCCTTTCTACACACATTCAGACTCATGCATACACATTTTTGTATGTTTGCATTTGTGCACATATATCATAGACATAGATGTAAAATAAAATAAAACAAGTATGCATGTATATGTGTATATATATTTGAAGGGGGAAAAGGATTTATGGTGGCTGGCCAGATTTAATTTGTCTGCTTGTATTTAGCACTTAAGGGCTTATATACTCAGTTTGCTCAAAAGAGTGAAGAAGTACTCCTTGCTTATGCCTCAAATCAGAAATGCATGAAGTGCAGCTGCAGAGATAATACATTCTCCCCAAAGGCTTTGGCTGAGCAAATTAGGTGTCAATGGGGTGCCTGCGCAGGCAGTACTCTCTCTAATTAGTCTCTTGAGCCTAGTTGGTGGCAGGTATAAGATGATCTAATCAATTGGTCTGTGTCTGATGGTACATGTAGAAATCCTAGCAGGCAGAGCTGTCTCCCACAGGTCACTCACCTGCACAGCAGGAACGCTCATTTTCATTTTTCATCTCTTCCATCACATGATGCTGACAGTTGGTTTTAAGGAAATTGAAACCAAAAAATATCTAGTTCATAGGGCATGTAGGTCAAAATAAAGTTGCATTATGGGTATTGGCGATCCAATTAATTAATATTTATAGCAACAAGTTGCATGTAGATATTATCTGAGTGCAAATAGTATTGCTAATGTTTGGTTGACTTTTTAAAATTATTTTTCTAACAAAGGTAGGAATAAAAGGTGTGGGGAAAATCATCTGTTAATATTATACTTTTTTTCAGAAAGGGTGAACAGAATCTGTGGTGTGTGGGTGTGTGGTGGAGGGAGAAGCAGAAAGAGTATTATTGTTGATGATCTTAAATACCTCCATGTTTCAGCTCATAAAGAATACAGTATCTCCACTTGTCAGCTCACATTTTTATTTTAAAACTGGAATACTCTTATAATACTGCTTCATCAGCTGCCCCATAAATAGACCTGCACTCTGAGTGTGCTTTGCATGCTAAAGGCTCTCCTGGAGCACAGCTCCACCCGATGTGATAATTTATTCAGAAATTAAAAGTAGCTAGAGAAGGATGCTGATGCTGCCAAAAGGAACATGTATTGAACTGGTATTTTTACAGGACAGGACGTTCTTTCACTAATTAAAATAAAGAAAAATATTTGGCATTTAATCACCCTCCTCTGCCTCATATCTTCAGAGTATGATTTATGTTTATATTACAAGCTTTGGTATGCCTTTCTAGAACCACTGTTACATCAATAGCTACTGCATTCTGAAGTTGGCATCTGCTGTTTTTAAGGTGCATTAACACTCAATCCCGTTTGGGGTCTGGGAAAAACAGAATGCATGCAGCAAAAGTTTTCTCTAGGTAACAAACATGGAAATGAGTCACTACATGTAGATCACTTAACATTTCAAGTACATCATTAACTTGTAGAAAGCTATTACATTTAGTAGAGATGTCATGAAAACCAGAAGTACCAGGATCTGTGGTGAAAAAAGTCCATTTTTAAGGCAGTCTGTTATGTTTCAGGGTTTGTTTTTTTCTTGTTTGTTTGGGATTTGTTGTTTTGGTTTGGTTTTTAAGGAGATACGAAAGAACCCTATTTTGCTCTTGGGAAATCACAAGCTGTAAATATTCCATTTAACAATTTACAATTTTATAAGAAAAGCTGTGACCAGAGGCCATAAATATAATCTGCCACGTCACCAGGTAAAATTTTGATTTGTATGATGAGGGAAATATCTAAATTCTAAGAAAGGATATTTCTAAAATGCATCTTTAAAAATACAAATATGGAATACCAAGCCTTCTGGGAACTGAATAGAGGGCCCTTTCCTGTGTGAACAACTGATGTTTCAGTCCAAGAGCTACACTGAAGAAACAATTCTTTTTTAATGGAAAGATTGGTTCACACCAGTCTAAAATTTTTGGGGTTTTTTTATTGTGGATTTTCTGCTGTGGATAAAGATATGCTCTCCTCTTTCTCCAGTTTAGGAGAGCTGTCTATTTGATGTCTCATCTTAAACAAAAATAAATGTGAAGAGAAAGTGCACTCCTCTGACAAGTGACATATCTGTGTTCAGCATAAGAGAAAGCTGGCACTCCATGACAGCTCTCTGAGGCAGGGGAAGGGACTTCACCTGTTGAATCCACTTTTGATTGACAATACACATTCAGAGAATTAGGGATTCAGATGCAAACATTATCTATTCCTAACCACCACACTTCTTGTGTCCTGTAAGGATTTCATACACAGGAGAAACACCTTGGCAAGCAGAGCTGAGGGTTCAGCCTCAGAACACCCTGTCCATTCTGGACTGGGATGAGCAGTGGCTCTGTCATGCAGGCTGGCTTCCCAAACCAGGCACATTACAACACTGCAGAGAGACTGAGGCCACCATACTGTTCCCTGGTTCCAGCTGTATTGTGTCTTCTAGCTTTCCTCAGAACCATTAGGGAAATGTGGCATCAAATCATGTTCTTTTCCAGTGATCTAATTTAAATCTGGAGCCTGTACAGAAGGTAGAGGGTGGTGTTGCCCACCATACACAGTCTCTAAGCTTCACAAGAAATCAGTTGCAGCAGGATCCAGCAAAGCTGGAGCTGGTAGAGTTATGATCTTAGAACTGTGATCTGCCTTATACTGAGCCAGAGCAGGAAATTTGTAACCTCTGCTACCCTTTCTTAGTCTTCAGTGTTCTGCCTGCAGTCTGCATTGGTGCTGGCAGTAGTTGCCAGTGTGCAAAGACTTTTTTTTTTCCCATGTGTTATGTGGTAGAAGCTCTTGGTTTATTCATTTCTAAAGAATCTCTAAATTCTAAAGAATCTCTAAATCCTGTTCTAGGGCTTCATTCTGGAAGTTCTAGGCTTCTAATGAAGGTATTCCCCATTCCACAAGCTCAGGCTCTGCCCTCAGCTTTGCATACACAGCCAAACTTGAAACCAGACAATGTAGTATTGTTACTGGGAAATTGTAGCATAATCCTAGGAGCAATGTGATACTTACCTCATTTAGAAATCGTCCTGAGGTCCAGTGATAGAAAGGAAAAGTTCTGTGTAATTAAATTGCAGTTATTCTCAAGTGAGCAACAACCCTCTGAGCAATTTGACAACTACTGGAAAAGCATCCATCCAGAGACTTTTATACCCTTATAATCTTGGTACTTGTCTCAGGTGTCCCTGCTGTTTATGCCAGTCTCTGGAACTCCAGTAATTTGGACTTAGCCTGAAATCAGGTTATTCTGGATCTGGGCAGATGTAGCTTCGAAATTGCAAGCCTGTTTTCCATAACTGGAGTGTAGGTGGCAGTGGGGGCAAATGCAACCTCAGCGTTGGAAGGAGCTTTGAGAGTTTAGTTGCTTCTTTCCAAGAAGGAGTTCCAACACCCCTGAAAAGTGCTCACGAAGGAAGGGAAACCTGGAATTTGGGGAGTATTATCACCGGTGTTTCATCACTGAAAAGTTGTGAATCTCTGCATGTTCCAAACATTGCTTTACTTTTTAAGCTTTTGAAGGTAAACTAAATGCATCAGCTCAAATGTATTTCTTGAAACAAGAATTATTGGCATTTCAGCCAAGCTTCTAGACCTTGGGGAAAATGGGATTTTCATGTGGAATACACAGTCCACACAAACTCCAGATGCATTTAGGAAACAACCCAAGAAAGACTCTAAAGGTGGTAGACCAAGCTCCAAGAGGCCCAAGATGCTTAAGAACAGGCTTTTGTTAATCCAGTTCAGGTATCCTAGTGCTTAAAGAACAGAAGAAGAGCTCTCAAGAATCATGACAGGAATCCTGGAAATTATGGATGTTAAGATATTGCGTAGACATTGGGGTGTTTTCTTGAAAGCCACAATTAAAATGCTATGCTTGAAACTGCAGTTTAAAACTAATGCCTTGTTTTTTCCTGCTTCTGAAATGAGAGCTAGACTAGATTCACTGGCACCTGCATCCAGTTTGATTTAAATAGTTTTAGGACATGCTAATACAAACCAGTTCATGCTCAATGAATATTTCAGTGTTCTTTTTTTAAAGGGATGAAATTCCTTCACATCTGACTGTCTTCCTGAAATGACATTTTAAAAATGTATCAGGTCTGTAGTTCTAGTCTTGGAGAATTTAACAAATATATTTTCAGAATTTCTCAGAAAGTCTCACTTTATTACTTGGCATAGAATTCTACTTGGAAATTTATTAAGAATTAAATATGTTAATTATAAAATCCTCTCAGTGGCTTCAGTTCATCCAGTTCATCTAGCCTTTATTCAGCCTTCAGGTGGTTCTTGCAGTTATTGGATATTTTGTTTGCATGTCCCACATTCTCAGCCTGCCTCCTGGTTTGTGTAAACCTCAAAAACATCAGGATACCATCGTGTAAGTCCAGCCATTGCTTTGAGCTTCTATATCAGTAAAATGAAAGACAACATAAGTAAAGCTATTGATAGTGTTTATTTTATATTTGAAAGGAGAGTTTCCAACTATCTGCCTAGTAATAGAAATACACTGAAATAAAGGTGAATACATTTAGACACAGCACACTGAGAAGCTCCATAACCTGGTTATATTTGCAAAAATGTTTGTGATCTGTCTCAGGGTACCCCAAACAACACTCAGGAAGGAAACCCAAGGAGATCTTTTCAAAAACTAGTTTCAAGCATTGTCACAGAGGAGATCACTAGGGAGAAAGGGGACAAAAAAGAAAGGGGGCAAGAAAAGCTTGTAAACTCCTGAAGCTCTGCCAGCATTTTTAGCAACCTTCCTTTGCATTCAGGGGGTGTGACCACCTTTAGAAGAGATGACTGTTTATGGCTGTCTATAATTTCCATGGAGAATGTCAGTGCTAATGGCACCTGGGAAGATTAGCTCTTGGGGCACAGACACATGAATATGGATTAATATATCTCACTTGGGTGACCACCCTGAAAACATTGGTGTTTTAAGTTCATTTTCCTGAGGTACCAGTTCTAAACATGCTTTGGAAGTCTGCCATTCACTCTGAGCTGGCGTCTTCATAACTGGCTTTGGCCTAACCTATCTTTTACCAAGTGGAAAAAAATAAACCAAAACATTTTAAAATGCAATTCATGAGGCTTATTATAATTTATATTGTTTCCTTACAGGATTAAGTTTACCAGGTTGGAGGAGGGAAACAAAAACCTAATGAGGAGGCCGACACCAGGAAGGAACCACAGCCTGTTTCCTTTCTGTCTCTATGGTGGATTTCATTCAAAAGAAAATTGAAGCTGGCAAGACCCCGTTTTTCCCTGCAATTTATTTAAAACCTTGCACGCATTTGGATACCTTGTGATTTCAGAGAACTATGTGAAGATTAAGCTTTTGCTTACTGATACATGGCATGTATTCTTTCAGTCTTTTGTGTTTGATTTTGTTTGATTTTCCACTGCAGCACTGCATCTTTGTAAGGATTTTTATGCTTTCACCAGCAATGTCTTAAATGCTTTCAGACAACACATTTGGTGTTCACACTTCTTCAGTAACAACTGTACAGAAAGAGCCAACAGTGGCATAAAGGACTGTGTTTTCTTTGAGGGTTGTGCATAGTTTGCAACCAATGGGAAGACTATTTCTTCCCAGGGCAAGCCCAACTTGTCTGATCAGCTGACAATTACAGCACCTTGCCACTCTTCCTCAAGTGTTGTTGGGTTATTTCTTTTTTCATTATCCCCTCAGACCATTCATATCCATTTAAAAACATGGCAATAATTGCATGTTTACTTCAGTACTCTAAATTTGGTTACTCTGCTTAGGCTATGTAGCATGCCAGTTTTCAAAATAGGCCTGTGAGAACGACAAAGCAAAAAATGATGAGATGTATGCAGCTGACAGATACACAGTGAATTCCTTATGGTTTTATTCCCTTCGAGAATATATCTTTCTTTTATGGGTCTTGGGTAACATCTTTATGTTTTTCCTCACACCAGTTACTTTTTGGAATATTTTCTTGAAAACAGAAATGATGAAACTGTTCTTTTTAATTCAAGGCAGATACTGAGGTACAGAAAAACTTCCTTTGAATGAGCCATTAAATCTAGCTGTGTTACTTAGCCACTACAAAGCAAGATGGACAATTCTCCTCATCCCAGACTGTTTGCTGTTCCACACCAAAGCACCTTTTGAGTTTTTTTCCATAGGTATTCTGAGCTGATTGGAAGGCACTACATGATCCTTAGTCTTTAGATAGCTTTTCTGAATGAATCATTCAAATGCAAAGTTTTTGCAAGAAACTAAGTTGTGTGCGTGATTTTAGAAAAGGAAAGCCCCTGCTACATTTTGGATGGGGAGAGTATTGTGTTCAGGGGTGTGAAAAAACTGCCCTGTTTACAACTTCTCATGCAGAGAGGGCAGCATATGGTGCAAAAAACACTGTTGAGTTATAGTCCTGCTCAGACAGAAGCACTTGCTAGGCAATATTATTCTACACATAATTTTGACATCCTTTGCTTGCTGGATGCATTGAATTATATTTTAAGGAAGTGTGGTAACGCTTTGGTTAGCTTTCAGTGTTTAAAAGGAGGGGAAAGGGATTTGTGCTACTGCCATCTTATTAAACTCCAGCAGTGTTTAATAAGAGAAAGACACCCAATAAGGCAAATCTTTGAATGCACAAGTATCTACAAAAGGTCTCTTAATGAACTAGGACAGGAGTCTACACTTTCAAAGAACTGAACCATGGAAATATTCTCAATATTTGCACAGCCATTAAAAGACAATTTTCCCCAATGACATCTCTGTTTCAGGATCTGCTAAAAGCCATCTGAAAGCCACTTTCAGTCACAACCCTATTTAGAACTTATTACAGTTATTCCCCTGTGTTTATAAGGGGAAAAGTGACCACTGAACTTTCGAATTTATCACACACTGAAACTGCCTTAGACGTTTGTTTGGGTTTCATGTTTCTTTTTTTTTTTGTAAGAAAAAAGTCTTTTATACATTATCTTTGCTACTTAAATTGTGTGCAGTTTGATGATTAAAATTAGCTATTTTTAGAAAAAAAAACTTGCTGCAAAATCTGAAGAATTTTTGAAAATGTAACAAAGATTTTGATTAGGAATATAAGGGTAGTTTCATAGATGCTTCTACTTGACAGCTTAAATTTGAAGGCAAGCAATTACACTGCTCAACTAACCATCTGAAGGTTTAATACAGAGAGTAATTCTCTAACTTTCCCACAAGCCTAGCACATTACTATCCACAGTGACTCACGTACACTGTTTGCTTAAGGTATGTATGTGTGTGTATGTGTGTGAACACGTGCGCTTGAGCTTATCCTCTCTGCCCCATTCCCACTTTTAAGCAACCACTGACATAAAGTTGATCCAAAAACCTTCAAACTCAATTAATTGCCTGAACAAAAGTTCATAAATAGATAAGTTTCTAAATAGAAACTTAATCTTCAGCAGTAATGAAGTTATCTCACTGATCATTAAGGAGTGACCAGGGTCTCTTACTTCTGCACCTACTTTCCAGGCACCCTGACTGCCCATGGGGACTTGGTTTTGCTGCTCTCTCACGGAGGCTCTGAGTCCTGGGGATGTTCTCCTGGTGCCAAGGCAACCTAGGGCTCAGCAGGATGGTGCTTTCCACATGAGCACTGCAAATTAATCTTCTGTAACATCAAATCTGCTGGGAAATATCAAGTTTTTTGAGACAGTAGAAGTTCCTTTGGCCAGGGAACTAACAGTTGACACTATAGCTTTATTTCCCTCTTCCCTTCCAGCAGAGCCCTTACCTGCACGGTTAGCCTGACACCCATCAGTAAGGACCCCCAGACAGCTGCCTACCTCTCCAGCTGTTTTCACCACAGCTCTTCTCAGTGTCACAGAATGGACTGTTTAAACCCTGTCAATGCTTTTGAGACAGCTTCAGCAAAGATCAGTAGTGTAACTCTTTTTCTCTCATCCTTCTGAAATCAGCTCCCCAAAGGATCTTCAAAGAGACAAGTAGCCCAGCCTTCCAGACATGCTGTGGGCACCTGGAAGGTGATGTTTCACATTGTCAGCATTGTCACACTGTTGAAGTCAAAAGTTGGCTTCAGTGACCGACAGTCTTTGAGGAAATCTCAGTTTCTCCCAGTCAGTTCCATGCCCTAGAGTAGGGGGTACCTAGCAGCAGCTTAACTTGCATTTTAGATCCACTAGATCTGTCCTGGTGATACTTGAAAGGATGTGGCTTGGCTCCAAGATGGGAGATCAGCAACAGGTCAGCAAGTGTAGCAGGCAGATAAAAGTGGGAGAGCATGTTCTAACTCTCTATGGGATCTAGAATTAAGTGAATGGGGAAGGGAAGATGGTGATAGGTATGGTCTGCATGATATAGAGAGTCCTTACAAGTTCAAGTTCACAGAACCTAAATTTACAAGTCAACCAGCTGGAGATTGCCCAGTCCTCTCTCCTGCTGGGTTCAGATCAACTCTAATCCACACTCAGCAGGCACCACCCCAGACAGGACACTCCAATAGTTCTGACATTACATTACTGTAGGGGGCCCTTTTAATTCTCACTCAATCAGAACCGTGGCTTAGGACAAGTCATCAGTACAACAGTGAAAATTCAATCTGCAGTAGACGGAGGCACAGGGGGTTTTGCTTTCTCTTTGGTGTGTAGGAGTTCTACACTTCAGACTCCTGGAAAGAGAAGGTAAGATAAATAAATACCATGTGGGTTGGTGGGCCATGTACACCCCTGTGTCAGTGCACACAACCCAATGTGTAGTCAATGTTCTGATATGCTCATATACAAAATATTCGTCTGTGAATATTACTGGGTTTGTGATCTTTGTTATATAAAAGGTTTAGGCTGTACAGACTAAGGAGCAAAATGCAGATACCCCATATAAACAGAATCAGGTTGCATTACTGAGCATAACAATACTCTCCCCTACCAGCATTTAGGTGGAGTGACTGTACGTTACTGCCTTGCATTTTTCACATAAGCAAAAAACCTGAAAGTAAAGGATGCACTAATAATTCCCATCCCCCAAAATGCATTTCAATGGTGCTGCATACAAAATTCCTGCTTGCAAGCTTCCATGCAGATTTTTGTATGATGCACTAAGAGGTGTTCTTTTTTTAACAAATAAAAAAGGGGAGGGCTGGTACATGAAAACAATGTTAATGTAATTAAATATATATATACTTCAGAAGAACAGCATAGTAAGCAGTACAGTAAAATAAATGTCGCATTATTTGTTACACCTTGTAATTTGTCTGTATTATGAAAGATGTAATGGTTTGTCAGCTGTAACTGTTGTTTTCTTGTAACATCATATTGAATAAAGTGTAGCAGAATCTCTCTTCTCCTTTGTATATGTGATCTAGACCTAACCTAAGGAATAAAGCCTTTCTCTTCCTCTTTGTTCTCCAAAAACCGACCAAGGAAATGGTTGTAAACAAGAGAATTTTAAGGAATGGGAAGTACTTGGGAGCAGGCAGACACTAGACAGTACACTAGACAGTCATATGTTGAAAAGAATAGGCACTGATTCAGTCAAACATGAGCTTCATCAAAACTGCAAGGCAGTGCTGACTACACAGGACAAGATTCTCCACATTTCTGTCTCTAATTGTAAGTTAATGATCTGGTGTTTCTTTCCATTTTGTTTATATGTGACAAGGAACCTCTTTATAGCACACTGGAATTTAACCGAAGTAGTAGAAAAGCCACTATTCTAAAAAAAAAAAAAAAAAAACCACAAAAAAAAACCGCCCCAACATCAGATTTAAATATATCATCATATGGAGGATGAAGTCTGGCTTATTGCAACTTCTCTTGAAATTGAAAACTGATAATTCTGGTAGAAAATCAGGCAAAACATACAATACTCATTTTTCACAACTTTGATGTGGAAGTGTGATTTATCCTTGTTCATACTTGATTATGTATTTCAATCAGTGAGCATATGCTGCCTTGACTCTTAGTGTATTTGTGCATCATAGCATTAGATAAGCAAGTGTTTGCTCACACTATATATTATCAATATGTGTTCAGTATTTTCTGCTCCTTTCCATTGCTTCTTGCGTTTTTGGTACCAGCATCTTGCTAGGACCTATTTTTAGACAATGAATGCTAAATCAATGCAGCTTGCCTAGTCTTCATTAGAATATTTCCCTGAAATGTCAGAATATGCTGTTTTAGCAAACACAAGAGTCTATAGGTCTCATTTTGATCTGGGATGGGGGGTGGCTGGAGAGCAAGTGCTCATACTGTGTTGGCTAATGGGGCATAAGCCCTAGCCTAGAATATGAATAATGGAGGACCTAGATTACAGTCTCAGCTCCAGCTGATTAGAAATATTTGAAGATAGAAGGTTCTTCCTTGGAGCTAGCACAATATAAGCTTGAATGTGGGTCTTCAGTGTCTCAGGTTTTATCCAGTAGAATAATGTTCTGGCCCCATTCTGATCACAGAGCACTTCAGGAAAAGAATCCTCATTTTCAATCTAGAAAGTTGCTGCAGAATGACATCAGCTGCACCCAGAGGGCATTGCACAAAAACAAACCAAGAAAACACAGGCATGCTCATCTATTTATATTTCACCCTCAGTTCTCACTGGCCAGGGCAGGTTTAGGAAGGTGTTGCCTTTTTATAGTCTAGATGAATAATTTGTATTCCTGACTCACTACCTGTATGACAGCTTTAACCTACAAATCCCTCTGATACAAATGAGGACCAAGAATTATTACCTAAAAAGGTTTGTATGTTTGAACACGGGGTACCAGGAAGCATGTTCAGAGTCAGCCTTTAATTATGTAGTGTAATCCTTAAAGCTGTCTCCTGACCCCCTTGGCTGCACTCCTAGCCTGTTTAGCCCCAAGGTTTTCTTCCTAAGCTAGCCTGACTGCTACGACAAAGCAAGAGATGCATTTAGCTAGAATAGCAGCCACCCCTCCCCCAAGAAAAGAAGAACCAGAGGGAAGGTGTTGGAGCAACCCTGTGCCACTGGGTTAACACATACAGTTTCTCAATAATGCCTTTCCTTGTAAACCTCTGCAAAGTAAACCCTACAGCAGCGGAAGGGCTTGCTGCTACCAGTGGGGGGTGGTGTTATGGACATTAGATTTGAGAGGCTTATATAGCACATGGGCGAGGATAAAGGGATACAAATCAGAGAGAAAAAATAAAAAACAACTGAAGAGATTTAAAAAAAAAATTCCAGGGCCAAGTATTTACTGTTCATTTCCCTTGCGAGTGGTGTTATATATTGTCTGCAGTGAGTCATGCTGAGAGCAAGCCAGGCACAATAATAGCTGAGAGCAGTCCTGCAGCCCCTTCGTTATTGCTTCTGCCAGCTGATACCAAGTTGGGCAAAAGAAAGCAATTCCAGAAATGTTCTTTTTCTTTCCTTTTCTCTTGTTTCCCAAAGGACCCAGTAGTGATTGCTGGGGCTGTACTACCTTGAAAGAACTGCTAAATTAAAATCAAACATTTAAAAATTAATTTTTCAAAGACCCATATGGTGATTCACATAAAAGACGTAACAGCTCTAAGTGCTATACCAGATACTGCACTGCTGTATATCCCAGTAAAGTCTTGAAGCCTAAGAAGATTTATGATATCAACCTCACCTTTCAAATGGAATTAGGACCACAGTGTAGGTATCACAAGGGTGGGTGTTAATCTTACAATCCAGCAAATTATACATTTGTCCCCAGCTTTCACCTGAGGAGCTCAGAGATATTCATCATCAAAGAAATGAGCTGTATACACAGCTGTGGAATATACCACACAGATCTAAAGATCCAAATTTTTTTTTTTTTTTTTTTTGGTAGGAGAAAAAGAAAGAAAAACTCAAAAGCCAAGGTACATATTCAGTTTCTTATTTTCAAAACTTCGCATGGGCAAAACCATCTTGAAATAGTATTTCACTTGGTGTTTGGTGAAGCCTGAACATTCAAGATTTATTTTTAAATAGTTTCTCACGAAGTGTAACTTTTGTGTTCAAAACAAGTCATGTTTCACAGTACAGACAGCTCCAAAGACATGCCAAAGAGTTGTGCTCTAACAGGACTCTGAAGAGTTGTTCGTTGACCAAATGCACGGCATCATGTCAGTGTGGAGCAGGAGAAACTGCACGTACCAGCATTCACTGGGAAATACTGTAAACATGAACTGCCACTTGGCTGCATCAGGAGACACAACTTTCAGAGACTGTCTCAGATGCTCTTTTATAATCTCTTTTTTTTTTTTCCATTAAACACGATATAGACAGCAAAGGAGAAGTGAGTTTCTGCATGGAAGGTTGTACTCTACAGCAGCCTCACACAGGGTATTTTGGAACACAGCTGCCTCCTTAGTGGGGATGTGAATCATGGAAGAGTTGCACTTCTGGTCTCCCACATCCACTAGGTTCTCTCCAGAAATGCCTGCTTGCATCTGGGCAATATATGTGTTTTCACTGCTGGTTGTTTAGTTTGCATGTGCAGTGACTAATCTGGAATAGCAGGAGCCTGTAATTTTGGGAGCAGCTCCTTTAGTGGCCAGAGGTACCGCACTCTCCTGCCATCCCAGAGACAGCAGCATGTGAGCACAATGAGGATTTGCTGCTCCATAGCTTCAGCTACTCTTCCAAGCTCTTCTGTTCTTGGATACATCTGTCAGTGCAGCAGGACTAGAGGTGGAGAAAGCAGGAGAGAGGGCATAAGACAGATATGTGTGCCATCTAGGGGCAAGGTCATGAACCTGGCAGTGGTTAGGACATGGTCACAAGCAAGTTCTGGTGTTTTAGAAAATTCCATTGTTTTAGAAATTTCCAGAATGTTCACTCTACCGCTAGCCAGGCCTTTCTTTTATGACCCACAGATAAGAAAGGTACATTTGGATATTCTTTCCCCAAGCACTTGCAGTTTATATTTAGGACAACCAATTGATCAAAGGAAAGGGGAGAATCTCAGAGGGTTTCAGATGAGCCCTTACAAGCCCCTAAATATGAGGAAGTGTACTATACATTCACCACCTGTAATAACACAGAGCTTTGAACACCCCGGTGTGTTTCTGCAGTGTTAGCCAGCAGGGTTCCCTACGACAGCACTGCCAAAGTAAATAATACCCAGTTTTTGGGAGAGGATGCTTGGGACAAACCCTAGTTTGTCAGCAGTGCTGAAAGTGGGCTGAAGGAGTTACCGGTTTAACCAACAAAAGAAAGGAGCCAGGGCCTGGGAATAACATCAGCTCTTACTTAAGGCCTGGTGAGAGACTAAAGCTAAAGCAACTTTATCTCTTGCTCCTTGTTAGTGCTGCATCTAAAAAACACCAAACCATCAGTGGCATCTCCACACCTGTGTTAGCTCCACAGGAACTTCGTAGTGAGAAACTGCAGCACCCTTCTGAACACTGGGCCCGGTGATTCCCGCACCTGCAACTCAGGCTGCTGAGCTGCTTTGCACCAAAATGTTTTGACTGCAGAAATCTGTCTGGTAGGAGGGAGTGCCAGGAAGGAACAAGGAGCACATTCAGGTGCTCTGGCTGTGCTGACACCACTGAGATGCCCGGCGTGCGCAGACGAGCTTTCGTTCCCCACAGGCGCCGTGGACACGGCGGCATGGGGAGTCCCGGTGGGAGGGCAGGGCCACAGCCCGAAGCATCGTTCGTGGGCAGTCCCACAGAGGCGAGACTCCGTCCTGCCGGTGCCCGGTTCCGTCCTGCCGGTGCCCGGTTCCGCCCGGCGGCCCAGGGAGTGCCGGGGACCCGCACCTGCCGGGAACGCCCACCCAGAGCGGGAAGGGCCGCGAATGGGGCCGGGAAGGGTCGGGCTGCGTCTGCGCCCGCTGGGAAACAGGGAACTCTGGCGCCAACGTGAGCGAAAAAACACCTCCGGAGTGTCCGCTGCGGAGCGGGCGGAGCGCTAAATGCCGAGCCGGGCAGGGTGCGGCCGCCGCTGGCTTTGGCGCGGCGGAGCAGCCGTGCTGCCGTGACAGGCGGGATCGGGGAGGGTCAGCCTTCCCACTGGGATTTCCCGAAGGTTGTAGGAAACGCCGCTGTGAATGGGGGGTGGGGGGGGGTCTCATCCCCGCTCTCAGCCATGGTTCCCGGCTGTCGGGCAGAGTGGGTGCGGGTGCTGGGACAAGCCAGGCCCCTCGCTCCTCTCACGGTGTCCTGAGCTGCCACAGCCTGGCCCTCAGCGCTGCTGCTGAGGCGTCCCTCCGGCCTCGCCTCTTGCCCATAGCCATCCAAACGCGGTCACCTGCAGGGTTTCACAGAATCATAGGATGCCTAAGTTGGAAAGGGCCTTGGAGATCATCCCCTGGCCGTGGGCGAGGACTTCTTCCACTAGACTAGGTGGATCGAAGCTCCATCCGCCTTGGCCTCGAACACTTTCAGGGATGGGGCAGCTACAGCTTTTCTGGGCAGCCTGTTCTACCATCTTTGCACATCTGAAAGCGCTTTGCTGTATCCATCAGTTCATGTACAACACCTTCAATCTTGTGTACTGTATTGCCTTAAATCCCTAATCTGCCTTCAGATAGATCCATGCAAGAGCTGGTGAAGCAGCCGGACTTTGGACTTGTATGAATACCTGAAGATGGAATTGGAGTTGATCTTTTATTAATTTCTTCAATACAGAAAGAGGAAAAAAAATGTAACCAAGTTCTTTAAAGATATCTCTGGAGCCTGAGTTAGAGAAACGGCCTTAGGTGGATGATTTTTATTTTTTTTTTTTAACGTGGATATTTACTACAAAGAGAGAAAGAAAATGTGTTGTTTAATCTCTCTTAAACCTCTCCCTGGTTTATTTTCCACGCATGATCTCTTTTGTTCTCTGTTAGTAATCACCTAAACAACTGATTAATAAATGATTAGCCTGCACTGTTCCGATCTGTAGAATGCGATGCAATGGAAAAGTGGCAAAATCCATGCTGATTATTTTTCTTTCGTACCACTGTCCCAACAAAGAAATTGGGATTGTAGCACCACACACGCTTTTTTGGTTTCTTTTTTTTTTTTTTGGAGGTGTCCCTTAGCACTTACACAAATCCCCCCAGAGCTCTCCCTGCACCTTCTTTCAATTAAATTGCTTTTCTTAACTTAATCTGGGACTGTTTGATTAGAGCTGGTTGGAAGTTTTTCCCAACAAAGCGAGGTTATTCAGCAGCTTTGAAACCCACTGATTTATCAGGAGAGAATGACTTATCTTTCAATTAACTTCCTTCACCTGTGGATTGCCAGCTCAGGTTTCTCAGCCCAGTGACAGGATTCCATTTGAATGACTGTGGGGCTGGAGACCTCAGGGATTTTTGTGTTTTTGCTCAGAGCCAGGAGCCAATGCAGTTCTCCAGTGTGTGTAGCTATGGGACACTCCAGATGCCAGAAATCATTGACTATTTTAGTTTTAAACTCCACAGGGTAATGTCATGAAACTCTCGAAACTGCCATCTCCCGATATTTCAGTATTTCAATTTAGACACCATATTTCAATGTTCATGGTTTTGCTTTTAGTTTGAAATGAAGGGTTTCTAGAAAACATTTTGCCAAGCTAGAATGAATTACTGATCACCGTTAGCAATGAAACCTACCAAGAGGAGATAACAAGCTTCACTGGTATGAGGAGGCACTTGGTAAATTCGGACTACTGCTAAGAGAATAATGATTTAATAGCTTATCCTACCATTTAGGCAGGGGAGATCTGGTTTTAATCTGGTTTGAAATCTGTTGGAATGCTGGAAGCTCTCAAGTAATCTTTCTTTTTTGGTCTTTTTGCATTGATTTCAGTAGCATTAGGACTTTGTCCAGGATGGCTTGCTAAGATAGATACAGCAGTTTAAACACAGATCAGGGCTGTGTCTAGATTCTACTTTGTGAGTGTTGATGGCTTATGCAAGTAGAAAGTCAACCAATAATAGCTTTATTATTTGTTAATTGTATAAATTGCCACAGCTACGTTGTTTACCAACGGAGAAATTTACATTTTGTCCTGTTTTAACATATTTACAGAGTTTTACTTGTACCATTGTTTCACAGTTCTTTTTTTTATCTTGAGGTCATGACAATTTTTTAAATTTTTTTTTGCCTGCTATAAATACAGATATATGAATTTCTGGAAAAAAGGAATGTGGTTGTCTAAGTACTGCAGTTCAAAAAAAAAGGAATCAAAACTCTTCTTTATGCTTGGTATTACATCATTTGAAACAGCACACTATCTCAAGATCTTCTGAGGACAGAAACTGCATCCTATTGGAAAGACTGAAATCTTAATTTTCATTAGCATAAAGGTCCCATTTGTTGTCTTGGCAAAATCAACAGCTATTAGGCTTAAAACCTATTCTCATTACAGGAGTAAATGCTATCACGTGTAACTTCAGTACCAAAGGAAAAGAAATGCCATCTGTAGGAGGTCATTATTTAACAAAAATATATCTCCACTGTTAATTGTTGTGCTAAGAAACCTTTAATGGAAAAAACACTAAAGTAGGACATAGAGGTTAAAGTGGAGTCATTCACTTTTTTTTTGTTTGTACTCAAAATTGGTTGCAGCCTTTGCTTTCTGCTGTGATTTGTCTCTAATCAGCATTCCCACTGTTCTGAAAAATTGATTTGAATTCTAAGTTGATACAAGAGATGCATATAAACAGATCTCTGCTCCCCTCCTGTGAGGGCAATTTATGCAAAATAAGTTTAGGGGTTCTGGGATTTAAAGTTTACTGACTTTTGTCTGTGGGAACTGGAGTGCCACTTTGCACATCGTGAACATTGTCTGTGAATTACCTGCCTTAAGGGGGATTGTTAGCACATGAATCAAAAGTGGCTGACTAATGTAGAACATCTCACACAAAAGGATTAGACAATAGCTGAGACGCACCAAGATGCATTTTAAATCAGCTCAAGTTAAATTAGGTGCTTTTTAGTCTAATACTGCTCTTAAGTATAATGTTGAACACTGGCTTTGAGAATGGGCTGATCTGTGTACCCTTGTTTTGCTACAGAGATGCCATCTACTTATTTTCTCCTTAAAAGCAGTCTTTACCCATG
This sequence comes from Aegithalos caudatus, assembly GCA_013389925.1. Classification (NCBI taxonomy): domain Eukaryota; kingdom Metazoa; phylum Chordata; class Aves; order Passeriformes; family Aegithalidae; genus Aegithalos; species Aegithalos caudatus. The sequence goes on along the minus strand of WEIU01016789.1, from coordinate 25,874 downwards.
GAAATGGTACTTGCTCAGCGGTATGTGCTTCATTCATAAAGGAAGAGCACTCTATTCCTCTGTGCCACAAAGTCCATAGTGATTCTCCTTTGATTATGTGCCTAACACTCTGGGGAATGAGACAATTGTGCACACATATTTTCTTGTATTTTTATATTGAAAAAGAGTGGGTTTTTTTCAGCTGTTCCAGAGTTACATTCTGCTCCTACTTTTAGAAATGTATACAGCAGCAGCCTCAGTATGATGTTTGTCCTTGAGAATCCTGCTACAAAGGCATCTAGTACCTAAACTCAGATCCAATCCTCTGGGATTTGGGACATTGCAAATTCGGTGTTGCATCACTTCCAAACTTTGCGGGAAAGTTTAGAGCATCAGTGGACTAAATGGTGTTCAGCTTGGTGACAAATGAAAAAGATTATTTGGTGTAAGGAAAAAAAAACAGGCAGGTCTGCAGGGTGCTTCGTGCTGTGGCCTCACCTGGCACACTAATCTCCCTTTTGTTTGTGGAATTCTCCCTTTGGGTGTAAAGAGGCCTAGCATGCTTTATATGTAAGGGCCTAACATGCTGCCTACCTCCATCTCCAAACCAGGCACTATGGGAATCCAAGAGAGAGAAAATTGAGTGGTTTGGACCATTTCTGATCCGACTGAAATAGGAGCTTAATCAGAATTTGGCCCTTAAGTGTAGTGAAGGCACAGTGTTTACTGCAAAGAGGGTGCTCCATGTTGGTTAAAAAGGACTGGTGGGATGGCATTCAATAGATGCCAGTTGCCCACCACACTCGCCTCCTCAGCAGCACTGAGAGGGAAAAAATTAGATGGAAAAAAACTCATGGGTCAAGATAAAGGCAGTTTAATAAAGCAAAAACAAAGGCCACGCACAGAAGGAAAGGAAAACAAGATTTATTCTCTACTTCTCATCGGTGTTCAGACATTTCCCAGGAAGCAGGGCTTCAGTGTGCCTTGCAGCTCCTCTGGAAGACAAACATCCTCATGACAAATGCCCACCCTTTCTCTTGGCTTTTATTGCTGAGCAGATGCCGTATGGTATGGAATACCCCTTTGGTCAGTTGGGGTCAGCTGTCCTGGCTGTGTCCCTCCCAACTTCTTGCCCGCTCCCAGCCCCCTCTAGGAGGCAGATTGTTGGAGAGGCAGTGGATGCTGTGTAAGTGCTGCTCTGCAGTTGCCTAAACAGTGTTCAACACCTCCCTAGCTACTATGAGGGCTGCTGTGGGGAAAATGGGCTCCACCTCAGCCCAATACAAATGGGCAACAGTTTTACTCTGGGCAATAGCTTTTGGAACTAGAAATGCTCAGCAACAAGACTAATGTTCTCAGCAATGAACTTGCAATACTTCTTATTTTAACTAGACTTGGATGAATGACTGGTTCTATATGGAGGAAAACTGTGCTGGCAATGGTTTAAAGAAAAAGGGAAAAATATTTTTGGATATACATGAAACCAGAGCTTTTCAGACTGTCGGATACGAAAGGTTCCTTTACAGATTGAATAAGTATTTCATATTGATTTGGGACATCTCTAAATGCATGAAAGTAGTGTAAAAATAAACACATTCAGGGTGACTGGAGCAATATTCACAAAATTGAGGATGGCATATTCCCTGTTGCACCCAGTGGTGCGAACTTTGACTTTTTAGGTAAGAGACTCCAACTGCTCCATAATCCCCAGGTTTTCCTCTTGAAAAAAATGTCCTAGCTGCCAGGCTGTCCAAACCATACCACACAGGCAGATCAAGTGAAATGTCTGCAATCTATTGTTGCCTGAGAAAGTAGCTCTGCTGGATTCAAGGCTGCTGAGCAACCTGTAGCTCCATGGTGGTACAGGTAAAAGAGCAGAAGCTGTGGTGGTGTGCAGTGCCTCATGTCCCTGCTCCACCACCAACCCAGCCCTGCTCCCTGTGTTCTGAGAGATATAGAGCTCTTGGACACTTGAAGGAATTGGTTTGTGGTGAGGAAAATTCACTGTGGCTGCAGAGGTACAAAGGGAGCCTCTCTTGAATGTTGATGTGTCCACCCTCATGTAACTCTGAGTAAGAAAATAAGTGATGATTATGGTCTGGGCTGGTGTCTAGGCTACCCATCTGAATTTTCCATTCTCTGCTTCCAAGTATCTTCAAAGCAAAATAATTGAACTTGTCCCACATAGAATCAGTATTATTGTGAAGGAGGTAGGAGGCCCTTTGTGATTCTAAGACCCAGCTTTAAATAAGATAGGAAAAGGAGTGGATATTTGCCTCCAGTCTCACAAGATGTAGGTGGTGTGGCATATGATACTCTTCTCATTTTCTATTGTTTCAGAAATTGTCTTCAAGACAGTTTGTAAGTCTTGCATGAAAAGTTAAAGCAAAAATCTATTGCAAAACCACCAAAGTAATCCTTTCTACATTTTATTTCAGGTGAAACTGCTGATTAAATTTGACTTGATGTTACAAGTGTTTGCATTTTTCTGTGACTGATTCCTTGCACAGGCTGTTCTTAGCTCTGGCTTGAGCTCTGCTATTAGTTCACACACCTTATATTCTGCTTTGGGAGCATTTAGGATACCTGCTGCCTCCCTGAGCCACGGCCTGCTCCACAGGGCTGGGTGGACATACTAGCCATGAAGTTGCACTGACTTTTCCAACAAACTGGTTTCCATGACAAACACCTAAGGCTCTAAAGCAATGTAAGTTCGGTCTTCCCTTTCCAAAACCCTCGTCAAACACGTATTGTGTGTATATATATATATATCTGGCAAACATTTCAGTGAAAATGTAGCAATTGATCTCTGAGAAGTGTTACTAAAAGCTGCAGCTACTTTGTTTTCACTTACAGTATGTAAATAGCTTTTTGACAGGTTTTACTTCTGGGCAGTTCCTGGCTGAAAATGCTGTCATCAGCATTGATTTCCCTCCTGGCCTGTCACAGGCAAGCCATCCCGTGATGGAACAGCAGCCTGCAACTATCAATATCCATTACTGGACTTCTTAGTTGCTGTGCCCTGCTCCTCAGAATACTTAAAGTAGGGCTGGGCCAGAGGCAGATCTTCATTTTCAAAATGTAGACCTTATGAGTACACATCTTGGGGCCATTTTGAGCCATGAACAGTGCAACTGTACTGCTTGCTTGTACCCTGGTGCTCTCCACCCTCACTGAGATGTCACATCCCACTGGAGGATTTTTACATGTAAATCTGGGCTTCCCTGTGGATCCCCAGTCTCTTCTCTCCTGGCTTCTTCTCAGAGCTCTCTCTCAAAGTGTGAACTCAGCTGGGAGGGGAGTGTCAGTCTGCTTTTCCAACTTGCACATATCCAAACACAAGAGAGATGGGTGATTTGGCCCTTGTCCTCTCAACAGCTACAGTTTCAGAGAACCACAGGAGGTGTTTCCAGCTCTGCTGCCTGCACTCCTCGTCCAATGAGCAGGTTTTCTGCCTCACTCCCGATGCTGCCACTTTTTCTGAGCCACCCCACATGTGGGTCCTTCTTGTGTCACTATCTGTTTTTAGCTGTTTCACTGTCACTGTAGGTTTCTCTGGAAGTGAAGTGGCAGTTTCCTTACGTGGGGTAGCTTTGCCATGTGGAGACCCAGAAGCAGAGCAGCTATGCTCCTATGAATGCCCCCAAGAACTCAGCTGCCTAGTGTGTGGGAGTCTCAAGAGACCAAACCCACGTGGATTTGGAGAGCACTCAACATTTTTGAGGGTTTAGTGTGCTCCATGGCTGTCTCCTGCATCATCAAAATGGCCTTAATTCTCAGCACAAAAGTTCTCCAGCCCTCCAACCCCAAAGCTGGCCACCAGTATCTGAGGAAAGATTAGTGAATAAAGAAAGCCCATAGAAATACCTCCTCTAAGTAGTGTTCCAGCTCTCAGCAGTGCCAACCAAAGTGCATCCTGAGCTGGATGTGGGGGGCTATCAGGGGACAGTGGAAGCCTTTTTACTGCCCCATGAGGCAGCAGCCAAGGTAAAATGGCCAGGAGGAGCCATAGCAAACCAACCAGAGTGTGCATGTTCCTCAGTGCCAAATTCCATAGCTCATCCTGCTGAACACACTGCTTGGCATGGACACTGTCTCCTTGTCCTTTATGTCCAGATATCTGAACTATAGAAGCTGCTTCCTGTAGTGCTGTGCTCTTGAAAGAAACCTGGAACTCAGTTTCATATCTGTTAGATCATCTTTGATTTGGGACACCAGTGAGCGTTTTTTATAATTCTCCAACAGATTTTTCTGCATGAACTCCAGTTCCCTGTATTTCCCAGGTGTAGCTCACATGCACCTCTTTATTTAGTGCCATCAGTGAATATACTTAATGAGCAGAATCTTTCTGTTGGTTTGTGCTGGATATTTCTAATTCACCACTCTTCTTAGTGGTCTCTAATTATCTGTTTTATATGGTCACCCTGTGGATAGCACAAGTCCATATCACACTACAGACTAGGGATAAGGCTGAAGATCATGCAAAGACACAAGCATGCTGAGAGGAAAATGAGCTGCCACACATGTATTTGAACTCTAATTCTGTACCTTGATATTCCCATTGTCCTGTGTTGCAGGTCTTCATGGCAAGGATATTTCTAAATCCCACAGTCCTGCTTCTCTGTTTTTCTCTATCTGTTGTAAAGCAGGAGTATATTCGCTATAGTTAGCCCCAAGATGAATAAGTAAAACCTGGGGGAAAAAAGGAAGCAAGCCTTTAAACACTTGTATATCTTTAATAATTGTGATTTTTGTACAATCAGAAATTCTCCATTTTTTATTCATCTACTGTGTTAGCTTTTATCTCAGTTTATAAGTTGTTTTGCATAACCCTGTTTGTGAGCCTGCATCAGCAAGGCCCAAATAGTTGTTAATCATTTGTGCTGGAGGGTTACTCCACAATTAAGTACTGTCCCTTCATTCTCTGCTGCTTTCCTCACCTCCATTTCTTCAGAAAACCAGGTACCACTATCCTTCCTGCAGTCTTGCCTATAACTCTGGTCACTTGTGCATGTATGTTGTCTTCTGAAATGTCTCTTTAGAGAAGTCCTTCTCTATCAGCAAGTGAACTTTGCTGTACTCAGTTATGCTGCACACTCTATCTCCCCACTGCAATTCATTCCAATCTAAAGCAAGAACAAACCTACTGAGATGGTTGTTTCTGGCTGAGCTTGAGGTTATCGAGATCCTCAGGAACAATAACTTTCTCAAGTGCTAGACCTAAACCTGTGGTGAATGAGCAAACCGCCTGTGTGCCTGGAGTCCATCGGGGAGAGCAGTAACACTGAGCTGGTTTTGCAATGCAGCCAGCACTGGAACTGACAGCCTGAGGCTGGAAGTGCTCTAGGGAAAGCATGTGTATCCTCTTCAGGATTTATCACTCAGCTGAGGTTTTCAGCAAGATGGATAAGAGGCAAAATCAATTAATCAGCTGTGGAATTCCTACTGAGGATGAAACGTGTTGAATCCAAATCACTGTTGAAATTAAGGAACTAGTGGTGAGTGCCTGTGTATAAACAACCTGCTCAGCACAGCTAATTTCTTGACAGCCCTGATTTCTGACTGAATGTGGGAAAGTTGCTGCTTCTTTAAACTGTGCTAAAAGGGATACAGGGAGCATTAAGAGGCATGGATACTGCTCAGGATGTTTCTGCTGATGGTTTTGTAAGTCACATGCTTTTGTGACTGAACTCAGAAACAAACTGCATCCTAAAAAAGCCAACAAACAAAAAAAAATTGTCCCATAAAGTAGGAGCATGGAAAATCTGTTCTTAGACATGAGTCCTAGCACTACAGTCTGGTTTCCAAGAAAAGTACTAGCTCTACTCATCCTTTGCTTGGATATAGATACTCCTCATGAAACTGGAGCTAAGGTCAGCAGCCAAAAAATGTAGCTGCTTGGGCTTAGCATTTTAACTCTAGATTATCAGTACTGATTGCTTTTACAGATATTTTACTAATGTTCAGGAAAAGAGGAATAGAATATAGCATACTCTTCTAAACACACACCCTCTTTTTGTAAAAGCATATTATGGGAGATATTTATGCTTAGACTTCATTTACCAAAACAAGATTTTAAGTGTCACAGACACTTGTAGTGTATTTTGTGCTGGCTGGGTTTATTTTCCTGGTTGCCATTTATTTCATGATATTGCCTGGGACTCCAAAACACAGCCAGACAGATATCTGCTGAACACATGAATACTAAGGAAGTGGTTTCCCTAGTAACAATAACCATGTAACAGCTCTCACAACTTCCTGCCTGCCCTTACGGGATTTGTTTGTCTGTTTCTCACTGGTTAGATAGAGGAGACACCAAAATTGAGGCTGGCTAAAATGCATTCAGGATGAGCTTACTGGAAGTGGGGAGAGTAGAAAAAATGACTGCTGCATTTGCAAGTGGTGTCATTACAGAGTCTGGCTTTGGTTTGTTTTATGGGAATAATCCCAGGGGGCATGCTCTAGCTGTCTCAGAGCATGGCCTGAACAGACTCTACTACAACTCAGATTCTTACTTGGGAATTTTTTTTTTTACAAATGTAACTATTGTCATAATGGATTAAATGCAGCTTTGAGTCAGTAATCGATTAATGGAAAGCAGAGCAGGGTAACAAATACAGACCTTAAGTATGCAGCCTCAGTGCTGGACTTACTCTTAGCACTTTAGAGAAGGTGAATTAAGCAGCATTGGGGAGCATGTATTTCTGGGTTCAGACTGCTAGCAGGAGATTGTCTGGCTGGCATGCTCTTGCTATGGAAGAAGAGGGGAGATTCATTCTCTAATACATTCCAAAGTATTCCCCAAAGAAAGTAACTATTGTGCTACTGAGGTGGAGGATTCTGGTAGGCATGTTATGTATCATCATAAAATTGGGTTATCTTTTTAGTCTTCTAATCAACCAGACTATTTACAGCTCATTCTAAAGCAGGTGAAGAAATCCACAGTATTAAACCTAGGTATTAAATCTGCTTCTTTCTCAGGCATTGAAAAGCTAAATTCCTGTATTTCATTAGCCATTGTTCATATATGTATATTGAATGGTGTGGCCACTTGTGCATAATTTTTTACATCAAAAAAATTTTTTATTGAAAAATAAAGGTTATTTTATTTCTCAGTTCTCTAAAGCTGTGTCTTAAGATTGATCTGCTTCTGAACAAGCTGAAATTATTTAGAATGTTGCTAGAAGGAAGAACTGATAAGGGCCAAACTGCAATCAGCTGTGAGTTTACTGTTAAGATAATAAACATGAACAGACACTGTGCAGAGATCAGCCATGCTTTCGTTTTTCAAAATATTTGACCACAATGAAATCATGACATTATCTTAAAGCTGACACATGTAACTCTAGTCATACAGATATTTACTGCTAAAAATGATAAGCTTGATCCTGAGAGATGCTGGGTACACCCATCCTTGCTGCTTTTAATGGCAGTTCTGGGTGTTCAGAGCCTTTGGATCAGATTAATATCATCTCAGCAAATCACAGTGAGGAAGACAGAGAGGAAATGGCTATCAGAAAACCAAAGACAGCCTAAGATTTTATCCTTATCATACAGAGATGAGGTGCCTCAGAGCAATATACCGATTCTCTTCTCAGGCTATATCAAATATCAGGACAGGCCAATGTTCTTTAATTCAGGGCAGCCGTAGAAATAAGCATGAGCACATTGGAAATTAGCATTTACACTCTCCTAGCAGGTAGAACTCCCATTATCACACTATCTTCACAGGTACTATATTTTTGACTAGGCATTTAAAGTTTAACTGCGTTCTTCTGTAAACCAGCTGTGTTGGAATTTTTATCACCCAAAATCCACTTCGACCTGTGTGCATTATGATCTTGGAAGAGAACAATACTGTTCTGTGCTCCCAGGATCACTGACAGTAATGAAATAATGTTGTCTTCTAAGTTGAACCTACCTCAAGTCCAGTCATGTAATAGCACATTACGTTCTTAGATAGTAAGAAGGAAAGAGTTAGTAAAATCTACCTTTTGATTTTACAATTTCCCTGAAGGTACAGAGTCTTCCAAATTATTGTACACTTTTTAATATGCTTCTGTTTGCAGAATAAACTTTGTATTTAATACTAACTAAATAAAACCAGCAGGTTTATGTGTCTAATGGCATGTGCACATCAGCAGCAATCCTATAAACACATATGCAGATGTGTGCATTAATTCAGATGAGTACAGGAGCATGGCTGTATTCAATTCTGAAAATAATCCAGCTCCTAATTAGGTACATGGCTGGCTCTGCTGATTTAAGGCAGGATATTCATTCCATTTTCTAACTGTACATCAATGGACTAAAGACTGTAAATTGCCAAAGCTAAATCAGACGTGTAATAGAAAATTTAAAACATTTGCCATTTTGTCAAATATCAAAACATTCTTGCTTTCACAGGGGTGTAATGTGGACCTTACAGTATAAAAAGAACTATGAGCCACTTAAAAATATGTGATATCCTTTGTATATCACAGATACTTTTCTCTTGAATAAAGAATTTTTCACTGTAAGAAGACTTATATGACTCCTGCTTGTTTCTCAGTCTATTTCCAGGCTAAATTTACTATAAAGAGAGGTTTTGCATCTGCCTATGTCAGTTCTCCAGTGTATTGAGGTCAGCTTCCATTCTTCTTGGCTCTGATGCCTGCCTGTATAAACACAAATTCCATTTCCATCCTATTATTTTTCTAATCAAGGGTTTGTCATGCAAAAGAAGATCTGAGGTGACTGTGTTTTCCATTATGCAAAACATTCCATTATGATAATATCTTCAGGATAGTCTTATAAAGGTGCCCTGCCCAAAGACATCACAAATGAGAGCACTAAAATGGTAGACAAATCCTGCATAATTTGCCCTCTCATTTAACATTCAGGCCACAGAGTTCACCCTAATTTGCCATACACATTTCCTTTGACATCCTCGGTCTGTACATATGGTAAAAATAAGAATTGGCAGCTTTCACTGAATAGACTTCTGTTAAGTGCTTATCAAAAGAAGAAGAAAGGGGCTGTAAAATGCAGTCATATTTAGTACATCCTTCGATTTCTTTTGCTTTCTCTGCTAAACTCACACTTAGTAAAATCTACAGTCAGTGAAATTTACCTTTTGAGCTCAAGTTGTTTCCATTCAGAACAAAGCAAAAAATACGCCAGCAAAGAAAACCTGATATTTCTTAGAAATTCTCTTTTCTTTCTTATGCCAAATCCCAACGGGCAGGGCTCCACAGAAAGGGAGTTTATTTTCTAAATCCTTTGAACACAAAGCTCTTACATTTTCTAGGACAAGATGTTTTCCTAGAAAATTTCAATATTGTACCTTTGTATTATTAATACTTTTGTCATAAAGATCAATACACACATTTATTTTATTGTATATATTTAATTTCCATTAGATGTCATTTCAATTATTCAAGTATGAATTGGCTTACAATACAGACTCCTGTGAAGACTCGTGTCTGAGTCTTGGCAAGCACATCATCCTTCTGCAGTTTCTGTGTGTTTGATTTATCTGTTCTCTCTTCTTACTGTGCGGATGTGTGTGTTGTATGTGCACGTATGCTAAATATATAGGTAAGTGAATCTACATTGACTCCTTTGTTTGAAAAAAACTTCTGAATTTGTGGGGCATGTTTACAAGTTTTTTATGGTGATAATAGTTTATGACCATATCTGTAGCCAGATAGATAAATTTTAGGGCTGTAGAAAATGTAGGCATTTTAATTATAATCCAAAATAGAAAAGTTTTTTCTTCTCTGGCTTTCTAGAGTGTCCTTCCAGATCTGGGGAATACTATGTCGTTGCTGGTCTTTCCAGTTCAGTGATTATTCTACTACTAAACAAAGCTTAATTTAATGCAATATCTAGTCATGAGCTTGATATTAGCTTTTAGGCCTTGATTTTTTTTTTTCCTTATGTATTGGTATGACCTGGTGTATCACTGTCATTATAATCTTTTTAATTAAAGTCAATCCCTTGCCTTGTTTTCCTGACCCAGTCTCTGATATTTTAACATGTTTTTTTCCATTTCTAACTGCAGTATTTGAGAGAGCTGTCTCCAGTCTTTTTCACAATTTTATCTCATTTACTGGAACTGTTCTTGGTCCATGAAGTAGTAATAATTTGGGAAAAAAACCCATATGGATTGTAGATGTATTATCCTTATTGTTTCATAATCTCATCACCTACTATGCAGCATTTTTGACTAAGGTACATGACTGTTACTGAACCACTGATGCTGAACTAGCCGATGTGAATATAACTACACGTAGGATTAGATTCTCTGTAACTTCCCATACGCTACATGTCAGCACAGTATATATTCTTTCTTCTCCAAGATGCAGCAGTCTCATCTTCTTGGAACTAGTTTTAAGTTCAAGGCTACAAAACCAATTTTCCAACATGACAAAAAATACTTTCATTAAATCAGACCTATTTGCCAGTAATCACATATCATACCTATTTACTGAAAAGCTTTTGCTACGTATCTTTCAAAATTGTGCCCTCCAAGGCATCTCACAGCAACATTTATCTTCACGACTGAAGATGAGTGTGATTCCAAGTCCTCTGCTCCTAAACCAAACTTGGACTTACCCAATTGCTTGACATTTCTTACTGCACTGCAGGAGTCTTAACACACACCTTTTATAATTAGTTACCTGAAACTCCATATATCCACACCCTCTGTATTGTATCTACTCAAGCCAGTTATTTTCCTCCAAAAGTTTTAACCCACTTCTATTACTCCCCTCCCATCAGTTGCCAAGAGTGATAATTTGCTCAATGAAGCTTGTGTCTGCTGTGAAGTCACGCCGTTTCTGGTCATCTGCTTCCTCTGAAACTGGCCTTAATCTGTTGGTAAATATGTTCAGGATTATTTTTTTGCAACAGTGACTAAGGTCTCTGTAGTTAGCTGGATGAGCAGGATCTTCCTTTCACTGCAGCTGGTGGAGGTATTACCTTTAGCTGCTTACCTGCAACTTCCTTGTGTTCCTTTAAGTATCTGTTTCAGTCTCCTTGCTGGCACTTGCACTGACAGCTTTCAACAGCTTGACCGTGACCCTTTCTGTTCCCGCAGCTATCCCACTTCTGAGCACTTTGCAGTTCTCTTCACTTTTCTTTGTTTGCAAATAAGAAGAACCAATAAACAATCAACATAGCTACCAGGACCTTTCAAATCAGCGATGCAAATATATTTTGTACTTAAAAAAAAAACAACAAAAAACAAACCAAAACCACAATCAGGATTATTGGACCAAAGCCCAGTTTATCCTAGCTATATGCACAGCTAATATAGCCACATTTATGCTATTTTTTTGAAGTCTGATTTCTTCAAAGTGGTCCCTAAAGCCCAATTTTCCATCTTCATGAGAAGAGGACACAGGTTCTGAAAACAATCTCATATGCATTAACATGCAATGTTATGCAGCCAGATTTAGAGTTCTTGGTTGCAGCAGATAGCTGTATGAAGCCTGAGAGCCAACACAAATCATCAAGTCTGCTCTGTGGGTCTCCATGGTTTAGCAGCCACTGTTTGGATAGGAGCTTGATGCATATGTTGCCTCTCCTGCCATTGTGACCTCCACAGCTGCTGCTTCTCTCCTTCTGCTGGTGATCCAAGCAGCAAGACAGCATTGCACTGGATGTACAGAGCTAAAATGCTCACAGCACAGTCTGCTCTCTCTTCTCCCCAGGGATTTTAACCTTAATTGAAATTGGATGGAAAACTGCATGCCCAGATCAGCTACCAAGCATAACAGGTTACAGGTTACTTTGCAGCTGCTGATCTGTGGTACCTGCTCATTCTTTGCTCATAGACAGTGCAAAGGAAACAGGGGTATGAAATGATAAAAACTTGTGCATTCTATGGGCTGCAACTCTGTGTTGTGGTCATACACACAGAAAAATGAACTGCCTGCAGCCCTAGGCATACAACTCCAGGCAGATGCTCACTGGAAGAGCTTTTCAGATATCACCATGTTTTTATTAATTCTCATTGACTTCTTTTATTTACTCTCCCTAAGTACCCAAATCCAGTGAAACAACCAGACTTTCTGAGCCAAAGAGCAGCAAAGCTCCAGCACGCTCAGTCTCATGGTGCCACTGTCCCTGCTCAGAACTGGGCATGTTTGGACCAGGCAGTTCAAACTCCAGCTGTTCCCCACGCATGAGCACGGCAGAACTGTGAGGTGAAGCGTAAAAGAGAGGATATATTCTGCCTCCACTGCTGGATGAATGTGGGGTGGCTCTGTAAGAGAGCATATTCTACCTGCTCAGTACCAAGGGGATCAAGTTCCGCAGTATATTCCCTGGAGGAAATGGTTGCACTTTCTTAGCTGAGTGTGTGAAGAGAGCTGTGCTTTCTGGTTCACTATCAAGACTACTGTCTGGAAGAGTGTACATTCCTTTAATTAAATAGTGAAGAATGTGTTTACTTAATTCTACTTTCTACTGCAAAAACATATGATAGTGGAAATTATGGATTCTGGTGTCTGCCAGGTCCCTGATACCCTTATGTGTTTTAGAATCTAGGCAATTAGAGAATTCATGTGGTAATTCCTCCATTATACTTTTCACATTATTATATTTTCTTCTGAATTGTTTAGTCAAATTAATGGCATTGAGCCTTATTTCGGGTATATTTAGCATATTTCTAAAGAGACTTATTAAACTACCAATTTTTATCTCGCTTAAGAACTGCTTTAATAACATTCAGGAAAGCTGGTTCATGATCTTGATATGGTGATAGCTCCAATTTTTATGTGTTGTGTTGTCAGACTGCTTGTGATATAATAGAAAAGATCTACTGTTGGCTAGGGAGAGATGAGATGTGAAGTTTTCTCTGCTGGAGTGCATATGCCCTCAGACATCAAAGCTTTTAAAATTTCTCATACATCAGAATGGAAACTGGACATTTTATCACCTGGGGTGCTGCCTGCTCCCTACCACTTTGTCTGCCCAGCAGCTCCCCAGGGCCGTAGCAAAAGCTGTTCACATCAGAAGCCAGAAGTGAAGGCATACTCCTGGCTACAGCTGTGGGAGTCCACTGACAATAAACAGATGCCAGGACAAAAAAATCGAACAAACTAACAAAAAAATCCAAATCCTGTTTTTCTTGGGAACTTTACTGTGACAACAATCTTCATAAAAGCAGATCTGTCCTGGGCAATTATAAACCAAGCACCTGCAGGAAACATTTCTTCATTCTTTAAAGGCTCTGACCTTCAACTTCAGATCTTTCTTCTCCTCTAGCATGGCATGGAAATAAGCTGTAATTGTGGTCACTAACAGTCTGTATTATAATGACTCTTGTTATCGATAGGATAGATTCTGGTTACAAAATGGGAATGTCCACACACCCAATTTCTTTACCATTAGTCTACAGCAACATGAGAAAGGCATGCATAACAAGAGGCAGATGCTACATGGGCTGTATAAAATTGGTCAGGGTGCAGAAGTGAAAAAGTCATGGCTGTCTCCTGTGGGTGCAAAAGGGGTCTCTGAACAATGTCAGCTATGAACAATGTCAGATATTAATTTGGTAGGGTGACATTTTTATTTATTTTTATTGGGTGATTATCCATTTGCAACAAATACAGGCCAAGAGTTGGGTCTGGGAAAACAAATGATGTCTGGAATTTATCTTGATAAAATATAAAAGCAGATTATGTTCCTTGGGCTAAAAGTTGTTAGCATAAGTATGAGATTGTGAGTTCCTTGGTTCTTTACTGCTTTAAGAAAAGAGAAAGAATTAAAAAAAAAAATCTTTTTTAAAAAAACCCTAAAGTAGTGAAATAATGACTATGTACATGCAGAGAGAAATTATGGATTAGGCTGGTAGGTACTTCTGCAAGATATTCTTGCTGATTTTAGGTGTAATGTGCATTACCTCAGTCAAAAGGCAGTTATCACAAGCTCTGCAGTACATAACCCTCCCCATGGTTTGTCTTCTTGTTTCTAAAAGATCATCTGAGTCTCTTGCACTGTTGAAGTCTAGAAAAATTGAAAAAATGGGAAATAATACTTTTAAAAGCAAAGTACATGCTGAAGGAAACCTCATTTTCATGTGCAGTCAGAAGCAGCCCAAGTGCCATTGTCTATACACAGGCCAAAGGAAGAGGAGGTGAAATATTTAGACACATGCTAAAGGCTGTGTATCTATGAAACTTCCATTTCAAATCCCAGCCAAATCTTCTCTGACTGGCTTGAGGTAAATTAGCACCCGACACTAATCAGCAAAGTTGCTGGGGGTTTTTCAACCTTGCTTTTAATTGAACAATTCCATATCTAGGTTCCTGTCCAATAGTTACTCCAAATATTTTACAATGTAGGTAAATTTGAATCCTGAGGATTCAAATTCTCAGCCTACACCTGAGTTTTCATGTTGGCCATCATCATTAATCATCTGCCTCTGGTCAAATTTCTTTTATCTAGCCCTTTTTTAATTTACGTATTCATTGAGGATTTGCTGCATAATATGACAAATACCCATTGACAGTGGCATGTTCTCAACTTCATTGATCAGGCTTGTTGAGAAGCAGTTGGGACTCTCTGCCTCCTACCCACAACATAAAAGGGGCAGAGTTTGTGCCTCCTCTTGCACTATTTCATCTTTACCAAGGGCTGCTTCTTCTCCCATGAAGAGCTGCTCTACAGTGTGAGTAGTGGCAGTGAGAGATGCAGTAGATGTAGCACGGGTTATCTGGTTAATTAAATTAAGTCCATATGCCCAGTCCAGAGATTTTTTTTGGCAGGCAGCTGTCTCCTCACAGCAGCAGAGGGGTAGAGCCCCTTCAAAAACCATGCTCTGCAACCCACACTGGTAGAGATCACGAGACTGCTGTGCACCACTGTCCTTGGAGTTTCCCTTCATATTAACTGATAACACATGAGCTGCTCGCATGGTCTGATGTGTAATTTAAATTGCTATTGACAACAGGCATGCTGAGAGAGATATTAGAGCATGAAAGGGAGCCAGGGAGAAGAAACGGGAGAGAAAGCAAATTAAGTAAATATATAAATACAAACATGCATAGAACATTCATCTTTCATCTTGATTGCTTTTCAGGTAAGAGAATAGATATTAAGAAGCTTACATGCTGCTATGAGAGTTTAAAGTGATAGCTTGGTCATGGACTAATACTGTGATGTTAAACAAATCTGTTGTCAACAGTCCTGCCATCCACAGTAAGGAGGAGGTGTTAAAAATGATGGCCTCAAGTCCTGCTGCCCCTCTGTTCAGGGAAGGAGTCAACATCAAGGTGACTCAAGGTCTTTTCTATTCCCAGGCCCTCAATTTCCCTTTCCAGTACTGGAAGGAGCAAAACAGCAGAGATTTCTCCCCCATATTTGGCACCTCAGCAGCTGGTCCAGCTATGACTAGATTTTTTTATTTCAAGTCAGAATAACTAATGATTAAATTTTCTTTGGAAAGGTGTAGTCTGAGCTGCAGTTTCACGATTGTTTCATGCCCATTAAAGCTGGGCTGTTACTGACAGGAACCATTCCCTCCTCTCCTGTATTTCAGCTCACACCTTCCTTCCCTTTCCCCTCTGCTGGCACTAGCACCCCTGCAGCCATGCCAAGGGCTGGAGAAAGGAATTGCTGCAACTCGAACTACAGTGGGCCTTGCTGGTTAGCTTTCAGCTGGGCCAGCACATTGCTCTGCTTCTCTCCACTGCCCTGCAGGTGCCTCTGTGGGAGAAACAACAGGAGTGGGTAAGGTGTGGGACCATCTCCCTCAGGGGGTGGGCTTGAAACAACTGTGATTCACATCCCCCCCAAAAAACTTTCCAGGAAAAATAGGCCCCAGGAAAAAGGAATGTGTGTGCCAGCTTTAGGTTAAATTCCCTTTCCTATCGTAGATTGCTTATATGACTTTGAACAGGTCACTTTA
Organism: Aegithalos caudatus; assembly: GCA_013389925.1. Lineage (NCBI taxonomy): Eukaryota > Metazoa > Chordata > Aves > Passeriformes > Aegithalidae > Aegithalos > Aegithalos caudatus. The sequence goes on along the minus strand of WEIU01016789.1, from coordinate 9,994 downwards.
ACCTCTGCCTTAGATTTCCTTCTCCAAAACAAAGACAAAGCAGTAATTTTATCTTTTAGAACAGCACTTTATATATTTTGAGGTGCTGAGGTACTCTGGGAATAGGAGCACAGAAAGACTTTTGATAGGTCTGCAAATATTTTCAAAGTGCTTCTGCCTCAAGCTTCTATTTTTAATTGCTGTAATTGTAGACAGTATTTGTACTGCACAACTATGGTCTTTGTAGCTTAACATATTGTTAGTATCCACACTTTTGGCAAATCATTGGTATAACTGAATTCCAGATTATAGAATTCAGGGTATAAATCTGAGATATACGACAAAGGATGGAAATTGTTTTTTCAGGCTTTAAAAAACATTTTCACTGTGTTTCAAGTTTCAGTAACTTTTAGTAGAATCACTCAACAACAGAGTGAGCAAGCACTTCATGGTGAAAACACCAGCTGTGGTCTATTTCACATGCAGTTACCTTTCAATCAGTCATACCATAGCATTACTTGCTCCATCTGAACCCGAGCCTGATCTGAGGAGATCGATTCAAGCTCATCTGACCTGACATTGTCATATTTTTTCCAACAGAGCTAATGTGTGGTTTTGTTTGTCACCAGACCTTTCACTTACAGGGCTTCAAAATAATATCCTTGTTTTAACACAGAGCAGATGGAGTGGTTGGTTGGACTACAACCAGAAATGGGTGATAGTACTGCATCAATATTGTCATTGTGGTTCTCTTCCTAGCCTAAAAAGATCTGCTTGCATCATAAGATTTGAAATGCTTATCCTTTGAAAAAATATATTTGGTGTAGCCATAACAAGTGGTAGAATATCCTTTTGGTCTCAGAATTTGAGATTAGAATGTCTATGTTTATAGCTAAAGGAGAAATAAAGGTTTTTAGAAATAAATTTTTAGTAAGGTGGTGATAAAATTGCAAGGGCAGATCTTCATTCAAAAAGAAGTCAGTCTTTTATTTACAAAACTCAAATGAGAGATTACAGACTAGTTATTCTTGGATACTTCATTCAACCCTGGCAATCTGATTCTAAAGGGCTGATTACCAGAAAGCACAGGTACCAGTACTTCTTACATATAAGGTGTCTGAAAGATACCAGGGATATTCAAAGTCATTGGTCTCATTCTGAAACACTTTACCACATACTCTCTTTTTTGACCTTGGAAACAATTTCATTTCTCTACACTTAAGTTCCTGCATTTAGAAGATGGGGATTAAGAACATAGATGCAAAGCTGCTCTAAGTTTATTGATATTTGCAGCTTTCAGAGCTTTAATGGATAGCACCGTACAAAGGCGAAAAGTTCTTTACATTTTACTGAAGTGATTAATTTTTCAGCTGGCCACACTGTTGTACTGCAAATCCTCAATGAGTGAGAACTTGCCAATTTGAAGAAACAAATGATTTAACTAAATGGTTTTTCAAAGGCACATAGAAAAATTCGTGCAACCTCATCATGGAGATAAATTTATATCAGGCTGAGTGCCTCATATTGATTAAGCTTATGTCAGCAAGGAATCAACTTGCTAATGCCATGAAAGGCACTTTTAAACTGAAATAAGAGTGTCTACACAAGGGATTAGTTTAATATTGGCATTCTTTTTCCCAAAATAAGACAAGCCTTTAAGTCTCATATCGCTAGTGCTATGCATTGTGAACTTAAAAAAAAAGTAATAGAAATGGCACAGCAGACATGGCAAAAACCAGTTAGTGCCTGTCCTTGGTACTGAGAGTGCTACATTGGCTCACAATTAGGCTTGCTAATTATCTGAGGCATCTTTAAGCCTGATGCTATTGAACACAATATGTGGGAATATGTTCTGTCACATTTTTTTAAATGTTCAAGCAATGCTACATATCCCAGAGATGTGAGTTCAAGGCTGTGGTTCCATGGCAGCCTAATTTCTATGGCAGGCCAGCTGCCACTGTGAAGTCACAAATACATTCTTTGTGAGAAGGAAGGAAAAGTGCCTCCCAAACCAGTTTGGTGGATGCCTTTGCTTGCTCTGGCAGCAGTGTGGATGAAGTTTAGGATGAGCTGCTCCTAGCCCTTCTCTGCTGAAAGGAGGACCCAGACTTCCAACTCTGAATTGCCATCACATATGTACTTGGAAGAATGTAAGTGTAAGCACAGTGAAGACTTTAAAGTAAATATTTAAATCAGTCTGCATTTTTAAATAGTCATGATGTATTCAAAGAAGAAGCTTTACAACTTTTAAAAAGTATAGAAATAGAAATAGATAGAAATAGAAACCATAATGGCTTTGCAGAAATACTAACTAATAATTATCCTAATAGCTAAACTGTATCTGTCTAGCTATAATAAATGGCAGAGGAAGAGACAGAGGAAATGTCTAAAAAAATCAGCATCAGCAAAATATTTCCTGAGTTTTAAGAATGATTTCAGCATTACCTGCTATCAACACATAAGTGCCAGAGGCTAAACACCCCTTCTTCCTATTCCATCCTTTCCTAATGCTTTCTATTGAGTGTTCATGTTTTTATGTATATCCTTCCTCAAGAATTAAAGAGCTCTGAAAATTGAAGAATAATCATGAAGTCTCTATCACTTTCCAGGCAGAATATGTAAGGATGGGTATGACTGAACCTTGTTTGCAATGGTGTGACTACCACTGAGAGTCAAACTGGGAAAGGAGGTGTTTTCATCTGAAAATACAGAAGTACATAAGCATGCCAGAATCTTTTGGACGTTACAGATTCAGTCAGGTAGATGTTGCAGTAGCTGTATCTCCTGGATATGGGCTCATTCTGTCTGAGCAGGCTCAAGGCTGAGGTATTACTGCAGTGGGATATAACTGTAGTGGGCTGTGGCTGCTGAGACCAGTGATGTCTGAGACCAGACATGACTGGGATCAGGCTAGTCTGACACTTTAAGATAAAGAAGCAAACTTTTATAGGCTCTGTATTCAGCACATGGACAGCTGAGGGGAATAGAAGATTTGGGACACTGAGGTGACATGGCTTGTCCTCCACTGAAGTGACATGGCTTATCCTCCTTCTCTTCAGTGCTGGGAACCCTCTGATACTTTTCTTAATGCCAGCAATACCATATGAAAATATACAGAATTACAATAATCATCCCTGGAGATGGCAAATGTATGGATTTGTCCAAAAGATAATTCCCAATCCAGTAAAAATGATGCAATCATTTTTATCAATTAGTCACCCATAAAAACAGAGACATCACAAGATCCAGAAGCAAAGAGTCCAGATGCACCAACTGTCATGGAATAGGGTAATGTTCTCATAGGGATATTAGGGAAGGAGAAACTTGAATATATTTGCAGTTGGGCTAAACATTGTGGTTGCATATTTGAGCAATACTGAATGACAACCTGTGACAACAGGAAATTAAATTCCGTCATCCTGAAGGTAACATTCCCTACTGTGAACTTTGGGACTTTTATGACATGCTCCTTTTTCTCCTCCTTGAAGACTGTGGGATCAGGCTAAGGATGGTTTATCAGGGGCCCACGTGGAATATCAGAGTGCTGCGGTGTTGAGCAGTTGCTGTGCAGCCAGGGTCAAAGAGTAGGGGAAATGCTATCTAGAAAACTCAGCTGCAGAATTGGAAGAAGGTCTAGAACACTACTGCTGTCCATCCTTAAGATAACTCCTTTCACACAAACACCCTAAAATTTCCAAAAACAATTTCTTTCAAAATACAGCTGAGCCCTCCTGTATGATGAAGAATGTATTTAGGTGAGAAGTGCTTACAAGCAGATCCTTGTGGCACATTCCTTTCAGTCTTGCTGGGCATTCAGCCTCTGTTTACACTGGTTAAATATTTAAAGCTATCTTTACAAAGAAAAGCAAAAGCCCACAAATTTCTTCTAAAGAGAAGATTCCACTGGAAAAGGCAGATGCAGGCTGAGAATTACTCCTGCTCTGATCTCATCCTGCTCACTCTCTAAATAGCATTCATGGAAAATAGACACACACCTAAAAGACATAGAAAAACAACTTTCTTCCACTCTATCTCCCCACGTCACACACACACACACAAACACACATACCTTTTCAATTTGTGTATCTTGAAATAGCAATGCAGCAAATATGATCTGAATCTCATTTACATCAGTGGAAACGGGGAGTCATTTCTTTAAAAGGAATGTACTTGAAGCACAGCAAGAGCAGCGTGAGGCCAGAAGTAAGAGCTCATCACATAATTTCTCCTTGCATCACAGCCTTATGAAGCTCTACTCCTTTCCCTTGTATCTATGAAATCAGCAGGTCTACTCCTGGGAGTAAGGATTGCCATCTTAGGCCCTTAAATCAGCCTCTCAGTGTTTGAAGAACAAGAGAGAGTCTATGTTTTCAGGCACTGTATGTAACTGTAGAAGAACTTGCTCAAGAAAGGGAAATAAAAAGAGAATAAAAATGTTCACATTCTCTGAACAAAATGAGCTGTGATCTGCAATTGCCCTTTTAAGAGTTGTGACTTTTTCTTGTTCTCCAGAAAACTGGCAGCAGCAGCCGGGCTGCGGCCCCTGCGCCTCTCACCCCAGCGCAGAACATGTCAAGGAAGGCAGGCAACATACGGCTTTAATTTGCAAGGGATCATCTACATTTCTTATGAACAGAAAAGAAAACCAAATCAAATCTCCACATACTCCATCTATCTTGAATAAACAGCGTTAAGGAAAAAATGCTGTGGGTATTGGGAGGAAGAGACTCTTTGTAGTCTGCTTTGACTGTGCATAGTGCTTCTCCTCATGCCTCTTTAAAACACATCAAATCCTTCTAATGGGGGCCTGACTTAACCAATGCTGGCCAAAAATTGCTCTTTATTCCTAGCCCATGCTACCTGGTAGAACATTCATGTTACAATAGATATCACTCAGCAGGAATAAATTCTATTTCTCTTGTTACCACAACCCCCAAATACAAATAAAAGTATAATTTTTAACCTAAACTGACAATTGCAAACCAGTGTAGCCAATTAATAAAAGGTGTGTAGCAAGGTGAGTGGGATGAATTTGAGGGTAAGCTGACCTGGGCCACCTGATGGTCAGAGAATTACTTGGTATCTTGTCAAATGCTTGTTAATCACAACTGCCTCTGCACTGAGGTGACTTTCTGAGCACTTGGCTGTACAACCTTGAGACCCTTTGCTACAGAAAGTATTCTGGCTGCTGACTGCACCATCCCTAAGGTTTGTGTTCAGCTCCTACTGATTTTCTTTGCCAATCACTGCATGTGTTTGTTATTTTTGTCAGCACCGGCATACTTCCAAGATGTTCCAAGAAATGCCAAAAGCAGGCTTTTAAATTTTAAGGATTTTGTTCTTCTGGCAAGACTATGTCTGTGAGATGCCATGCCCATGGCCCTGAGGCAGATGGCTGTCATTGACATGTTGCAAACTGAAAAGTATCTTACCATGCAACTGTAAAAGCTGCTTGGGAGATTTTCCAGGTACTTTCTCTCCAGAATTTTGGTTTGCAGACCTCAGTGTCAACTTCTAGGGTCAAACGCCTTACTTTAAGGAGTGTGTATTATCTGGATTAAGGATTTTATCAAGCAAAATACATAGTAGTTTTAATATGGCAATATAAGGGTGTACCTTATTTAATCTTATAGTTTGGGATGTATGACACTGTAATCACCTCTTCTTCATTTCACTGCATTTAGAATCTTTGTACTGATTCTCCTTCATTTCACCGCTTTTACAATTTTTGTACTGATTTTTCAGCAAGTGTCCATGTCTGTGCATTGTGAGGACTTCATGTGATGTGTACTGCCAGTACCTCAGAGCTGAAATGAGACCCACCTGAGATGTGAATCTGTCCTGCCTCATTTGGAAACTCCCAAGAAACTTCATTAATTTAGTACACACATTATTGCCCATCACAGATTACATATTTCAATCTCTCTCTCTACCCAAATCTCAAAAATTCTTTCTTTCCATACAGAACTAATTGCTCTGCACACAAAAAATATTAACTGTTCTTATCAGCCAAGATTCATGCTCAACATGAGACAAAAATTCAACTTTTAACTTATCCCATTGAATTCTTTTAACCCTCTATTTGACATCTAAATAATGAAACATTGAATCAACTAAGAAGCTAATTGTTTAAGCATAACTTTGACTTTAATTTGGTGGACAAACATAATTCATGTTATAATCTCAGTTTACATTTTATTCATTTGGGTGCTCACTCACCTTCCTACATACACATTTGTACTTATATTTGGATTCTCTGTATGTAATATAGGTCTGTGAGATAAAGCTGAATAATTTCCTCTAGGGAAACAAGTTTTCCATAAGTGCTGTGGAATGGAAGCATCCACTCTATCCTATTTCTGCCAGTCACACAGAGGAAAAATCTTGTGATGAATTTTGCTTTGTTTCTTTCTAAAATTAAAGATTTACATAACTTTTTTTTCAGACAATCCATCATCTCCCATAACAAGTAAAGCAAGCACAAACCAGCACTCTAAAGGTAGTATTTGTACATAAAAAATGTAAGAGGACAGAACTCATATTCTGCCTACCTGCCAGAGTCCTAAGTTCCCCTAATGGCTCCTACACCTAGTAACATCTGCATATTATTTTGAAGTAAAAGCTGAAATTCCTTTTTATTATTATTTAATACCCAAATTTTTGTTTCTTTTAGAATGGAAGTTTGTCTTTCCTTGGCAACAGGGAGGAGTGCCTGTGCTTTAAGAAAAACACTGTGTCTTCATAAGAACATGATTGCTGTCATATTGACCCAAGCAAAGATGGCATCCAGTCTGGCCTCCTCTCTCCAACTGTCACCTACAGTGGACACCTAAGGAACCATTAAAAGAACAAGGGAGACACACAGGAATAATTTCCTGTGGATATGATGTGTAGAACTGGGCTTGCATGAAGAAGTAGTATATTTTGTTAAACCAAGACATACACGTGGAAAAATGAGACAGACTTTTGGTCACCCTTTTCTGTGGGTTACAATCACCTTTCAGTTAAGAGCAATTTCTTACCATTTCCCAAGATATTTATTAATTAAGCCAGCTCTGAAAAGAAGAAGATGGTATCTTTAGAACAGAGAAGACATTGATGATGTTAATGATGGGGGGAAAAAGCATTTATTAGCTAAGCAAAAAGGAGAGACGATTACCTTACAGTCTGTTGATTTGAAGAGGGGTAAGTGGGAGGGGGCAGTGTTGTATGTTGAAGGAGGAGGAAATTATAATGCACTATCACACCAGCCTCTCTACTGAGTCCACGGTTTTGGGCAGTTAGGAAACCTAGTTCCCATGTGCACTTCTGTGGGACAAGTTCTGTAGTTTCCCTTAAGGATCAGGTCTGAAAGGAGTGGGAGAATGTCTGATTTGTGAGAAAGACTCCCTCACAAACAGCACAGTGGTTTGTTTGGTCTATGACGATGGCCTCTGGGACTTCATGCTGGAGCTGAGTGGTTGTTTTCAGCAGTAGAACTACAAGGAATGCAGCTGTGCACTGGATGAAGTACAGCCCTGGAGCATCAAATGTAAGACCAGGGTATGCTGGTGATGTGATGGCAGGTGTTCATTGCTGTAATTGTGGATGGGCATCAAAACACATCTTGCATTTCTTGCTCAGGCACAGTTTAAACTTATCTGGTGTTTTGGGCCACAAAGGATTATGCTCTAATGATGAGTTTTGTGGTTTGGGGTGTTCAAAATGTAGGACAAGTGCTTCTGGGAAGATTCTTTCCACACAGGATTTTCTCCTGTTATGTGAAAAATCATTAAACAGTTAAAATGAGCAAGTCCTAGAAACTTTTCTGAACTTACCAGCTCTCAACCCTTGTTCTTCTCCCCACAGTACTACCTCCATCCCATTTACACTTTTTCTTTCTGAGCTGGTCTTACTGATACATCTGAACTTGAAGTAGTTTTTCTCAAGCTGCATTTAGCTTTTAGCTAATTACTACATTTAGATAGTTACAGCTTTACAGCTTCAGAACAAAAAAAAAAAAAAAAAAAAAAAAAAACAAAAAAAAAAAAAAAAAAAAAAAAAAAAAAAAAAAAAAAAAAAAAAAAGCCCCCCCCCAAAAAAAAAACAGCTTGTTAATCCAAAAATGTATCTGGTTTTCCTTCTGTACTGGTTGGTCTAAAAAAATCTATTATGTACATGTACAAACCTTATCTGTATACACTGGTCTTTCTCCTAGAACAATCTTCTCAGTTATTAGAGATGGTGTTTTTCAGTTTGAGAAGTGTTTCCTTAATATTTCAAATGCAGACCCCAGAAGGTAGAATTTCAACCAACTGATGATGCACTTAGGCATCTTAATTACCTCTCCTGGATTGTGTGATGTGTCCCCAGGTCTGAAGAGGACAGGCAGAAAGCCAAGGAGGCTTCCCCAGACCAGTCAGAAATTCACACTCATTGCCTATGAGAAAGAGCATGGATAATACTTATTCCAATTTAAAGATCCAGTTCAGTCTTTTTAGGATGAACAGAGGAATAATACTGCTATTTAGGACTGAACAGAAATAGGTTTTGTGCTATAAAGAAGTTAATAATTTTAATTACTGATGTAGATCTGAAGAGAAAAATCTGTAGCTTCAAACTATAAATACAATATTTAAGAAATCAAACTGTTCAGGAGAAGCTGGAAAAAGGTATTTGTGCATATCATTTTTGAACTGTGGTCCTCTGAGAAGAGAGTTCTTGGCAGAACTCAAGGAACCTCAGTAAACGAGGACATCAGCAATCGACATTTTTAAGGATGTGCAATTTCTAAACATGATCCCACTCCTGCAGTCGTTACACAGCATAGATTTTGCTATTAATTAGTTTGAATGTGGGACAGTACTGCTGGGAGAAAGGAAGTGGCCTAAATAGCATGGTCCAAATTTTATCTGTAGCTATCCAAGAAATATGGATGTCTTTTATTAACCCTTGCCACCTCTGACAGCTAGAAATAAACGCTGGAGCTGTCTTACTACTAATGGAGTTTTGGAGCTCAATTAACATGTAAGGCGGAAAGGGTGGGAGCATGCTGCAGAGAAGGAAGACAGCTGGTGGGAGAAGATCCATGCCTGGTTCAGCTCCGAATGGCAGAATTAACCTTTGGACAAATATGAGAACGTTTGCACAGACGACAGAGAGCCTTAATTGCTGAATGTCTGGAGAACAGGGCAGGGTTCTTCTCTCCAGGAGCACACTTTATTATTCTTATTCAGTTCCAATGAGTACAGTAAATCCCCTATTCAGCCTTCATCGTTTTTCTGGACTATGCATTTCGGGAGAGCCAACAGGACCTCCATTCTGTTTGTGCAATGGGGCTTCAGGCATGCAAAAATGGCCACTGCTGGCGGTCACTGCATGCCCATCCACCCCCGCCCCAGAATATAGCAAGAATTTCAAAAAACCTGACAAGAGGTAGTGCAAGTCACACAGCATTCGACTTGAGTCATACTGGAATAGTTGCCCACTAAGCAGAGGGAGGAAGGAAAATGGGAATGCCCTATTGGGATTATTTTCGTATGTCGGGCTGCTGCTGTGGACACGGTGGGAGAACACACCGGCAATAGCTCGGTAGCGAGTTACTTGAAGTGTCTCTGGGGGGAGGCGAGTTTTAGCCACTCCAACATCACCGCGTATGCGATGTGCCACATCGCGGTCTGTGCCTTCAACGCTGCTGCGGCTCCGGCCCGCGCCTCGAGTGACTGCAGCGTGTCTCCCACATTTCTGACCTGCAGAGATACCCCGACTGCGCACCGCTGCCCGCGGCAGAGTCCTGGCAGTGCCGCGGGTGCCTCCTCCGCTCCTGCCCTTTGCTACGTGCCAAACATCGATTCCCCCGCCCAGGATTAGCCTGCCTGTGGGGCACCGAGGGTGACGGGCCCTGGCCCAGTCCGGGTGCACCGCTCAACAGCTTCAACAATCGTCATCACGGGGGAATCCAAAAACACCCCCGGGACAGCCGGGGCCGGCGCGCTGCCGACCGACACGGCACAGCCCCGTCCCCCCGGTCCCCCCC
>WEIU01016788.1:870186-1059501 GCA_013389925.1 Aegithalos caudatus | reverse complement strand
TTGGCCGAGACTGCATTTTCTTCTTGCGGNTTCTTCTTGCGGGAAAAGGCAATTCTTTATTCACATCATTTATTTGATACCGTTTTCACAGACCTCGCTGGTAGTTTTCTTACTACTTCGTGTTTTGGTCAGAAGGTGATTTGTAAGTGCTAAGATTCAGGTTGTTTACATTTTTCCTTTATGGGTTCTCATGGAACAGATCTTGCTGTTTATACAGATGCATTTACTTTTCAACCCAAGGATAGGTGGTTGTGTTAACGAACCTTTCATACCAGGTTTGTTTTCGCTTGGGAACGTGCAAATTGCTCAACTGCACTTGAAAGAGATGACAGGCTAGCTATTTAATAGAGGAGGCCTGATTTTATGAGGCCTTTCTTTTATAATTGTTCTACCTGTCACAACACCTCAGGATGGCATCTCTTCTTTCCAGCGTGTTGACTGCACCTCAGCTTGGTGTTGTCTGCAGACTTGCTGAGGGAGACTTGATCCCACTGCCCACATTGCTGATAAAGATGTTGAACATTGCTGGTCCCAACAGTCCTCCTGTACCCCCAAGGACCACCACTCTTCACTGGTCTCCTTTTGGACTTGCAGAGTGACCATCCAGGTGGTTGTTTATCCACTGAGTGTTCCATCCATCACACCAGTGTCTCTGGTGAGACGAGGTTGTTGTGCAGGACAGTGTCAAGCTTTGTACAAGTCCAGATAGGTTATGTCAGTCACTTTCCTTGTCCACCTCTCTAAGCCCATCAGAGAAGGCCACAGGATTTGTCAGGCACTATTTTCCCTTAATGAAGCCATGTTGGCTGTCCCCAGACATATCCTTATTTTCCATGCACCTTAGCATATTTTCCAGGAGGATCTGCTCCATGATTTTGCTGAGCAGTGAGGTGAGACTGATGGGCCTGTAGTTTTCCAGGTATCCCACTTTTCCCGTTACAAAAAGGGGGTTACATTCCCCCTTTCCAGTCAGTGGGAACTGCACTGCTGTAATATCTCAGATATTATGCATACTGGCTCAGCTACTTTATCCAGCAGTTTCCTCAGGACCTGCAGATGTGTCTCGTCATCCTCAGCATTTTTCAATAATGTTTACATTACATCTAAATTCAACACCACTGCTCCCTGGATTGATCTCCTGCTAGGCTGGAAGAACTGATTTCTCTCACATCCTCCAAATTTCAGTGTCTGTACCCTTTATAGCTGCTCATCATCTGAGTATTCCTGTGTCCTTCCTCAGCTTGGTGAACCTCCTGCACCTCAGAGGGGAATAGATGGGATTGCAGTCTGAAGAGAACAGGAAAGCAGTTGGAACAGGACACTGGGCCTGTTCTAAATGGGCTCACAACATGTTTCATGGGGTGCTGTTCTATCTTTGTACCTTACAGTGGGGAAAACCATTCTTCTCAGGTCTCTTGTCCATTTCCAACCTTCTCTCTTAATCTTCATTTATGTTTTTTTTTCATACCTATCATTTTTATTTTCCCTTTTCTTCTTTACCTTTCCTGGTGTAGATATTTGGATAAATTGGAGTCCTGTACCACCCACAGTAAAGACTGCTTGCATTGGAATATTTTGGAGAACACATGCAGATAGTTTTTTGGTTTTTTTTTTTAATGTACATTTACTCTTGATTCCATCAGGAATAAGAGAGTGTGGTTTGAGGCAAGCTCTTAATTGTGCCAGTTTTCTTCTGTGCTAATTCTTCTTTGAAACCTGTGAGCGCTTATTTCAAAGGACCTTTTGATAATGAAGATGTTTTGTGTCAGGGTAACCAGCTGTGGTGCACAGTCAGGAATAAGAAGGTGTTTAATAGGGAAGAACTTCAATGCACGGACTTCACAGGAAGATTTAAAACTTCAATTTTTATTAGCACCAAATATCAAGCAAGTTCCATGACAACAAGCTGTACTTCCAAGCTGGTGAATTACTTTGTTTAGGGAAAGTGAGTTAGTAATTATATGACACATCAATTCAGTCTATGTACTCTCTTGTTTGCATTTGCAAATCCACAATGCCTTCCGTTGTGCACAGGTCTGAGTTCACAATTTCTGTCCTTCCCCCAAAAGTAGGAGTGTTTTCAATCCTGAGGCAACTCTGCCCTTGAGAGATCACAACTTAGCCGCTCACCAGAATAGTCAAAGCACCTCTGGCTTCTAGGGGGATATATTACTGTTCCTAACGTAATTCTGTGTCCAGTCCCTGCAGCTGAGCTTACAGCATGAATGTACCCAAAGAGCTCGATTAGTGCTTCCACACAGCCTCCCTGTTCAACTAATGCCAGCTGGGCTTTCAAATGAAATTAACACAGGGGGCCATCGGTGGGGAGGGAAGGAGGGAGGCTGTGTGGTGTTCTGGCATTATAACAAAGCTTTTGGTGACTTTGATAAGAGACCTGGTGTTGGATTATAGAGTGAGAGGTGGGGTTCCAAAAAAGCTTTAGTATCAGTACCATGCAGGAGTGCTCTTTTCCTGGAGTATTTACTAATGCTCCATCCTAACTGAGCTTGCAAATAGTTCTAATTCCTTTAAGGGAGGGAGAGGGTTTGTTCCTTGAGAAATGACAGCCTGAAAATGAGAGAACTGAGAATTACACAAACACTTTTACACTTGTTTTTGTTTTTTTTTAATAGAATTTATCTTGGACAGTTGGGCTGTCACAGTACAAACTGTGGGGAGGCATATGCTGCCCCAGTCACCTTAAAAGTGTGTGGGTGCAGGTGAGCATTTCAAAAGAACAACAAATGCATCATTTTTAAGATGAGGCTTTTTTTTTTTTTTTACCTCAATATTCTGTGTGCTTCTTATTCAAGCTGAGATATAATATCAGAATCCATTAATTGCATCTGTGGCTGATACAATAACACTGAACAAGTTTCCAAGGTAAACTGGGTTTAAAAAAATGGAAAAAGAATCCCTGCAGCATTAGTGTGTCTGGAGCATGCTAAGTAGCCAGTGAGAGTTCTGCTTCATAACAGTGCTTGTCTAGCCATTTGCAGGCTTGCATCAAGGAACTGAGGACATTAAGAGCAACTCAGACTCAGTCACTATATAGGTCCAGAACCAGGCTGCATGAATTACTTGGTCACAGTACTTATTCTGCTCTGTTCTGTAGAGGCTGTGGTCTCCTATATCAGTATCAAACTTGAATTTCGTAACACTACGTAACGTGTCTTACCATAAAATTTATACAGGCAAACAACTGAATCCCCTCCACATTTGACAGACTGGGACTGTGACTGACCATGGATTTTTGTGTGCAGAACAGCAGATTTAAATGGTACAGGTGGAAGGGCTGGAGCAGTGATGGAGTTAAGCTTTAGGGCCAAAGAAGGGCATTTGTGGAGGAGGGAGATGATGAGGTGCATCTGAATAGACTTTGAGGAATCAGTTCCTGAAATCCCTGTCACTGCTCATATGAGACAGAGGCACATAAGCAATATACACTAACAGCTGGGAATTTTTTATGCTGTACTTTGCTTTCTATAGAGTTTTGTTTTCTACGTGTTTAACTATATACAGTTACATGTTTTATTTTGTTGCCTATGATTTGAACTATACTCTGTAATAGCAGTGCCATGGGAATATAAGGGGAAGTTTATAGTGGATAATTATCCCATCCTTTCAAATTATTCTTTAATTGCAAGTACAGGGAGCACTCTGTTAAGCAGTTCTGTAGTAACAAAATGTTCTGTTCTGCCTAAATGATTTCTGCATAAAAGATACCAGGGACTTGTTTGAAAAATCAGTTCAAACTGATCAGCTACTTCTTCATTAAAAGCCCTCATCCTTAAGACATGGAACTTCTGTTTAGCTGTTGAACACGCACTGGTGTAGATTTGGTAGTGAATGTTTTCTGGCTGTTGGAGGGAGGAATGTAAACTGAGCTCTCTGGCAGGTCAACAAACCAACCCCAGGATTTCTAGTGGGGAAATAGTTTATTGCAGGGGGAGACAGGAAAGCAAGGCCTAGGGTAAAGTGACCTACCACAGGCAACTAATGGCATTTCAGAAAAACAGCCTTTCAAATGGCGTTTGCCAGATGAGTTATTACAGATTTCTTATTTATTTGGGGTTTTTAGCATGGTAAAATAAGAAACATAGGGCTCTGTGTTTTGCACTTTTGATTTGTTAAGACAAAACTTTGAATGAAGCTTCTTAAGCTGCCCTTAAATCCCTTTGAAAATTATCATCATGCAGACAGAAAAGTACTCTGTTTTACACAGCCAGAATAATCGGCTGATATTTCCAAGTTGTGTTAAGTGTACTTTGGAAAAATAGCAGGCTGTCAGGTGAAACACTCACCTAGTTGTTGATTAGAGTAGGAACAGCCCTGTCTATGCCAACATGTAGTACAAAAGCAAAGACAGCTAGGGATAGCTACTGGGGGAGGGTATACTGGGCTTGGTTGTTTGAAACAATGGGATGTTCAAAATCAACAGAGTACTCAATTACCCAGGGTTAAGCTCTAGCAGAAAGGCAAATTAAGCTGTAAAGGTAATACTGCTGCTCTGAGCCCATATATTTCTGGAAGCATCATTAAGTTATCATTCCTAAAGTACAGGACCAAAGCTGAGTAAATGTAATTGAATAGCAACATGTTAAAATCCATGTAAGGAGGATTCTTTTAAATGCAACATGACGGTATTGTGGAATTCACTGCTATACTGCAAGACTAAAGTTTCACAAAGTTAGAAAGGGATTAAAGATAGATGTGGCTGATGAGACCATCTAGTGGTGCACTTAATGCGATAAAAACAATTCAAGTAATGTAAACATCTTTCCTAGACTGGGGGAGCTGTAAGAAGCTTTCACCAAAGGTGAGAGTTATCCCTTAGGATGCTTCATGCAATAACCTCTAGAATTTCTGTGTCTCTACTTCTCCCATTACAATTTCAACAATACACCTGTGGTGTTCAGAATGCACAGGTTAGAGGCAATTTCATTTGTGAAAGTGTTTGACCTGCAGGGTACAACAAATTCTATTAAAAAAAGGCAGTGTTAGACGTGATTGCAGATAACATACCTGGCTAACCAGACATTCTTCTGATCTGACACAGTACAAGCTCCTAGTTGTTCAATTTAAAAACATTCCGGTGTTAATTTTGCAAGTTTTTCTATGTGATTTCTGAACATAAGCAACTACCTCAGAAAAAGAGAAGTCCTTTTGTTTCAAAGTTATCAGTAACAGACAAGTTGTGAATACAAAATGATTTGGTTGGGGTCTGAGTATTTTTTTAATACGGAACCTGATCTCTCAGTAGTTTCTGAATTGTTATCAACTACAACATAATTTCAGGTTGCCTGCCCTTAAGACAAAAGAGGTGTGTAAATTTACCTGGGAATAGGTAAGCCACTTAAATAATAATAAAAACAAATTTGTAAGGAAGTGGATAGGTCAAATCAAAGGTAATGAGAAATGACAAAGAAGTAGAACACTGTAGGGTTTTGTTAAATTGCATACTGTGTGTGCACTTGCACACACACATCTTTGGGTCTGTATAAATCACTGTTTAGCTTGTAGTTCAGTTGCTTATAAAGAATACAAAAGACATTCTGTTGTAAACTTTAAAGAATATTTAATAACTTTTAAAAAATAAAATGTATATTTTAAATTTTGTTCCTTAGATGAATGCACAAAAATGTACCATTGTAATTGCAGCAACAAAATCCAAAGAACAGAGGAGACCTGCCCACTGTGGTAAGATACCAGTGACAAGGGAGGAGAATTCACAATGGAATCCAAACAAGATTTCCCATGGCAAGTCCCATGTTTTCTAGCTAACTCAGTATCTATGCAGATCATTTACACTTAGCAAATTCTTGCAGATAAATTAGAGTAAATAAAGAGTCTGGGTTTAAAATAAATGCCACAATCAACTGCTGGTTTCTGTTCCTTACCTTTGGTGCCACATTTGTAGCACAACACCGAAGCCAAGGGGTAAATGAAAGGCTGTGACATTTTCCCTGCTGACAACCTCCTGTCCTACCCTGGGAAGGTGTAAGAGGCAGCCCAGTCAGGTGAACTCAGTGTGACCAGTTCTTAGCAGTTTGTGGGAAGTGAGGGGTTGGTGGATTCCCTTAGCAACCCTCTTGCTGATACAAGGCAGAATATTTTTACAGCTTGTGTGAAGTTTCTTCCTCTCCATATTATAAATCCTACAATGCTGCATTTAAATGCTAATTACTGATCAAAGAATAAACCTTTATGAGTTTGTTTGATTTGAGGGGGAAGACCAAAGTGAATTTCAGCAATTGTGCCCTGTAAGATGAGGAGCTAAGTAATTCTGTTGTACAAGTAATAAGATTTGGCTGCTAGCAACAGTACATGAAAACAAACCATATTCTATTAAATACATGTTTTGTGGGTTTTGTTGATTTGTTTTTTAATTGTGAAGACGGAAAGCCAAAAGTATACCGGACTGAACCTAAAAAGCTAAATCCTCATGCTGCTGAATTCAGTAGGTTCAGCCATATGCCCTGTGCCTTCATATCTTGTTATTAAGCAGAAACAGCCATGAGAATAAATTAGGAGTGTTCCTTTATTGCCTTTGGTTCTGTCTTTAATTTAAATGTATTGAGTCCTCCTTCATGTTTAAAGATAAGAAGTCACAATAATATAAAAGGCTTTACTAAAAGTGACAAGACACTAATAGAAGCAATGGGAATGACTTCTGTGTCTGCATTCAATATCAGCAGCCTTTCAAATGGATATTATGTACTACAGGTTACTTATATATAATCAACCAGTTTAATGTGAACTTTTATATGTAAAATGGAACTTTTTTTGGCTTTTTGGTTTTTTTTTGTGGGTTTTTTTTAAGACTGTTGCTGTTACACATCACAAATCTTCTGACCTTGTCAGCAGAGAAAGGATGTAGTCCTCTTAAGAAAATATGGTAAGTCTGAGGCTTGCTCTATGCAGTGTATTCAGAGGTATGAAATTGGATTGTGCTGGTAATGCTGTAAGCATGGTAACAGCTGTTTGGTCTGTGTGGAGAGAGTTAATAACATATTCAAAACAGTCCAGTCCAAATTATGAACAAGTTACGGTAGCATCTCAGTTGGTAGTGGAAGGATAGTGTATAAAAAAGAATTATTAGCAGCAATATGTGATCTGGGGTTCTTTGTTCTTTTTTGTTTCTCTGCTTGGGTGTTTTTTGGGGGGGAGTTTTGGTGGGTTTTGGGTTTTTTCCCCCAACTGTATATTTTTGTTGCAGTGACTGGGATTTACAAAGTGAGTGTTACTTATACTCCCTTTAGGTACTTGTTCTTTAAAACCAAGGCAGTTTATCTTGTAAAGACACCTAAACTGTGGAAAACATTTAGAGGAAAGCACAAAATGTGAGTTGTCTTCAGTCTGCTTCTCATATTTTGTTTCCACTGAAGCTTTAGCTGAAATTTAGAAGTGTTCTCTAAGAGCTCAGCACATATTACTGAGAGACAGAAGGGTTTGTGATCTCTCTTTTCCCTACACCAGCATCAAGCAAATTGAGGAGAGTTGCTCTCTGTGGGAGTTCTTCACAATGGTTTGCTCCCATCAACCAAACCATCATCAGCCTGCTGTCTCTGTGTTAATTTTTAATGGCAGAGATCACTACAGATATACTTGTCTACCTTTTATCTGTCTCAAAAAATCAATGTTTTATGAATGTATTCATCACTCTGTCATGCTGCTTTTCAGTGATAGAAACTGGGAGTTGTCAGCAGAAGCACCCATGTACAAACTATAAACCAAAGCAAGAACTAATGATACAGCTAACCTGGAATTGTATCTGTGCAGATTAAGACAAGAACAGAGTAGAGAGAGGGAAGGAACAAACTCACACCATCTTTTGCAGAGCAGGACAGTCTGCAGGTCAGCCTGGGCTCAAGAAGCAGAGAGCATGGAGGCTGTGCTGATTGCAACACGTTGAGTGAGCCTCTAGCTCGGAGTACAGGGTACCTGTGTGTGAGCTACTTGCTCAGCTTGGGTTTGTTGGGGCTTGTTTGCATGACAGTAAAATCCTTTAGTGGTGGGGAGGTTGTTATGATAGTGGTTGGGAAGCCATATAAAATGCACACAAAAAATACATTACTTTAACCTTAGCCTGCACAGCTAAATGCCCCATGGGGGTAACAGTTTGGAAGATAATTGCTCCTTTAAACACCACACTGTCCTAAGCAATTTCCCAGAAAATATGGAGTAGCTCATGCCTGAGAGTGAGAAGACTGCAGGAAATCAGCAGAGAGACCAAAAAAATCCCCAAATCTTAACAAGTGAGAGCGAATCTGTCAAATAATGTAGGTTCAGAAAAGGGTTAGTTATGGGTGTAAAGGAGATTGCTCAATAGGCTGTGGGTTGGCAAGTCCAGCTTTGTGCTGCAAATTGCCTTTCAATCAAAGCATGCAAAATGTCACTCAGAGCTGAGACCAGCTGTTGTAAGCAGGGTGACTTTATGAGCTTGATGCATGCTTCCAATCTGCAGGAATGGCTGCACTCAGCTTCCTGGGAAAACACAGTTCCATGGTCAGCTCTCTGCTCTAAGTGACAGTGGCTGAGAGCTCCTCAAATGCTGGCTGAAGGGAGCAGGCCATCTGCATTGCTCTGCTTGCCTGTTCCCTGCTGTGTCCTTTCCCTAGGGTGCTTCAGCTTCTCCCTGGCACACATCCATGACCTGGAGCTGTTTGCTGGCAGGGAATTATTTGTTTGAACAACAGGACACATGTGATTTTTAACCTCATCAGAAGAAGATGTGCATAAGAGGGTACTACATCAATTACTTCAGTTCTCAATGAGTGGCTTCTCCCCAGTTAAGGAAAGTTATGGTTTTGATTTCTGCAACTTTCTGTGAGTCCGTGATATTCCAGAAAGTGTGGATTTTATTCTAGCCAGCAGCCAGGTGAAGCAAAATGCATCTGAAAAAGAGCACTGAGAAGTGATTCCAGTTTTAACAGAGACGGATGTGTCTTGGCTGTTGTCAGTGTGCAGCTAGGAGGAAAAAAAAAGCTAAGCATAAAAGCATCTGAAGTCTTAATAACTCTCAGAAAAATGAGCAATGTGCAAAAGATTTTTCCTCAGCAAGGCAAACTCTATCATACCTGCAGATGATGTTATCCCAAAGTAAATTAATGAAATGGTGACATTCAGGGAAGGAACAGCTGACAGCTTCGTACACATCTTCAAGCGTGGAAATGAGTGATATTTTTTGGCAGACTTACTTGACACAGGGATGGTAAAAAAGTAAAACCATAGTAGACTGACAGAGAGAGCCCACTCACAAGTTGTTTACTGAAATGAAGATACAGCTGAAAGTAATTACTTGTTTCCCAGAGGTATAAGTGATAGTGCCTTGTACAAGAAATAATACTTGGTTATTTCAGTTGGAATGTAAAATAGGATAGAAAGGTTTCCCCTTTCTGAGGTTAGATGCTGGGTATTTTCACCTCCTTTCAGAAAAGTATGTGTTTATGAATGTAGTATATATAACATATGCAGTCAACCATCTATATGCCACTGGCAATTAGGAAGTTGAGGCAATGTCCAATACTGTTTTCCATTAACAGCCAGGATCTCACTGTACAGATTCTGATTAAAAGCCTGACGTTGTGGTGGGTAAGATTAAAAATACTCCTTTAAAACAATGTATTTCTGAAGATGATCCTCTCCTGGCTACAAAATCATCTTGAGACACTTGGAGGCAGGGCTGCTTGATCTTGATTTTAGCTGTGTGCAAACTGTAATAAAATTACAACTGCGTTCAGTGCTAGCTACTCTGTACCTTCTTGCTGAAGAACATTTCTACGTCCTCTCTTCCAGAGTGGGAAATGTGGGAAGGCAGCCTGGCAGCTTTTGCAGAGGTTGCCTCAGTGCCATCTTTTCCTAACATGGGTTTGCAGTCAGCCCCTTGTAAGCAGCCTCTCTTGCCTTGCCACAGGCCATGGAAAAGGAACCACTGCTTTTTTGGTTTTCCTCTCCTTAAAGACAAGGCTGCTTCTTACCTGTGCCAGTTCAAGTACTGACTCTCTTCTTCCTCCTTCAGTGAAGTGGGGTGATTCACAAAATCTTCAGAAAGATAGCATTATACACAGTTTATAGTACAAAGGGGGGGAAAAAAGGTCAGATGAATGAGCATGAAGGAGATTTCTCCTGTGTCCTTTGGAGGAGAAGCAGAAAGATTGGGAATGGTATCTATGCACAGTAGGTGTCTGCCTTGACTACCTGACAATACATGGTCATTGCAAAGGTGAGTCCCAGAATCTAAGAGAAAAGAAACAACAATCATTTGTCAGTAAGTAAAAACCCCCTATTTATTCAAACAACAAGAAAAAAAGAGAAAAGCATAACACTAGTTTTGTTCACACATAGGACGTCACATACTGCTTTTCGTGCCTGTTCATGTCCTGGTTCAATTCCTAGAGTCTGTCTGCCTTCTGTCCTTTTCTGTATTGCTTACAGAATGAACAGTGAGATTAGGGGAGAGTTGATTTCTCTATCAAGAGCAGCCACCAGATACTGGGAAGAGGTATATTGAACAAAATTTGGATGCCTTTTACTTGAAAATATTTTATAGTAGCAATCCACAGCTGTGTGGGTATTGTGTGGGTATCCCTGTAACTGTTGTTTTGCAAGACATTGGGTTAATCCCTGCCCTATGGATGCTGTGGTTTTCTTGACTGTACTTTACTTTTCCAAGTGTGTGTGAGCACAGGTCCCTGTGGGGGAATCACTGGAGACTGAACATGCATTAATCATGGCCATCAATGCCTCATCAACAATGGATGTGTTTTTCTACTCAGCCTATTCAAGAGAAGCAGCAGGGAGGTGGGGGTTCTTCTCCCAGCCAAGCACTCACTGTTGTGCTGCCTCTGGTAGATTACTTCATCAAAAGGGGATGGGGGGAGTCTTATTTTCCTTCCATCTGAATGTACTAAGTGCTTGTTACTTTTTCCCTTTGCAACACCACTGTAAGAGCTGTCACTGAAATGAAGGTCTGCCAGGTAGAAAATTTCAGGGTATGAATTCTGTTTAAAGCACTTAATTTGACCACTTCAAATTTAGTCTTTACATGAGTAATAGTTCCTGTTAATGAGTACTTTGAAAGAATATATGAATACACACAGACACTATTATATTTACGAATTAAAAATGGTTATAAAGTTGTTAATGTTCCTCAAGTCTCACTCTTCCACAGTGAAATCATATTATTAGGTTTTGGTGTGCTGCTTATAGCAAGCACTGGCCTTTTGGAAGCATCCCTTACCTCTGCTTTCTGTTTCCTGCCAAAGGAACACCTTTGGGGACAGCTACATAACAAAAGAGTGGTGGCTGAACTTGGTTTATAATCTGAAACATGCACAACTGAGGAAGATTCTTCTGTTGCTTGTGCTCTATGTCCTTCAAATTATGTCACTGTATGATTCTGTAAAATTCTTAACCTGAAAAACTGTCACATGGCATGGGCCAGAACAAAACAGCAGCAAAGAGGGAGCCCAGCTCATTTTAGGTGACAGTGCATAGAAACTTTTGTCATCAGGTAGATTCCATCACACCAGGCAGCTGGAAGGCAGACTAAAAATCAGTGGTGTTCTGAGGTGTTTTCCCTGCATTGCACAGCATTCACTTGGAGTATGTATTTGCATTTTTTAATTGCCTGAAGTGTTTCCTCCCATGCAAACTAGCAATATCTTTCTGTCAGAAGGATAGTATTGTCTTAGAACTTTACTATATTTAGGTATTTATGAGAAGGACTCTGACCATGGGCTGCTGGGGGTTTTTGTGTGTCCTTTAAAGATAGCCTAAATGCTGAATGGATGCTCAAAAGATGGTTTGGTTTTTTTAATTATGGTAATATATTAACAACAGTCATAAATTGTCTGTCTGCCATATGATCTTGTGCTTTGTTCTCTAAGCATATCTGCTTACTATACTGGAACAAACCCCAAACTCTACTCAATTTGGGCCTGTGAGGCATCAGGCATTTGCATTAATAAACTGCAGCCAATACATGACATATGAGAGAGTAAGATATGTGCCATTCTGCCTAATCTGTCATTAGTGGGATGTGAGTAGAATATTGATCCCAGGCTCTCTCTTGCTGCTGCTAGTGGCATATCAGGAAAAATTAAAAAAAAAACCAAAATAAAACAGCCAAACCAAACAACCATGGGTTAATCTGCAGTCTGATGGTGTTAATTAGCTTAGCAATGCCATCCTTTTGTGCTTGCATGTTGAGTGTGAGAGAGGGAGCTGGAAACTAAAGCCAAGTCTTGACTGAATTTAGGAAGGGGACTGTGAACCAGCCTGAGCTCCAGCACAACTTTCACTTGTGTATCCTCAGGCTGTGCCACTGGTGCTTAGACTGGCACAACCACAGCAGTCTGGGCTGAAGGCACAGACACGTCAGAGACAAACAAAGTGATGGACAACAGATTATTCTCTGACCACAGTCACAGTGGAAAGAACTGCAACTCAAAAATCTGACAGGCAAGTCTATGCCAGTCATACCTACTGAGTTTCTCTGCCATTAATAGCAAGGGGGCACAGGTTTATTGGCAGGGTTGACTCAGGTTGGGCACCTCATCTTGATTTGTAGTTTATCCTGGCAATGTGGTTGAAGACTTCAGCTACCTCCAGACTACATTCAAGTTGGATATTTAGCCCAAGTTCTCTCTGGAGTATAACTGGACTAATACAGGCACCCTAAAGGCAGTTCATCCTACCCTGACTAGGGGTCTGGAGTCCAGTCTCCCCTCAAGTCCAGTATGTCTTGGTTAAACCACTTGATATCAAGTGCCAGCTGTGCAGTAACGTGCAGTAACTAGCTGTGCTAGTTCTGTGCCTTGTACACAGTATTTTAACTAAAGTAAAACACAAAGTACTTAATAATTTTGCATGATGGTAGAGGAAAATTCTGCAAGATTTAAAACCTGCTTGAGCAGCATATCTATCTGAATCTATGGTCACTTAGTTGCAATTAGTTAGGATTTGAAAACTGATATTAAATGGTACCTGCACCATAGCTGTGCACAATCCAAAGATTCCCACTGCCAGTAAGTTTTCCTGGAGCCATACTTTCACAGTTTCATAGCAAGGCTAAAAAAACAAACAAACAGACCAAGAATATTGTATTAGCCATAAATACAGCTCTATTCTCCTGGGAATATATAGCCAGAGAAAAATTGGACCTGACCTAGCTGCTAGGTAGCCTGGATTACCATTTCAGTGCTGGAGCAACTACAATGTATTTTTGGGTTGAAGCTTGAACATGGAGCACTAATCCCAGTGACACAAAAAAGTGCACCTCCAAAATGCTGCATGAGCACTGCATATAAATTCAGCCAGTAACTAAAAATACTCTGCTGGTTTTGGCTGGGGTAGAGGCAATTTTCTTCACAGTGGTGGGGTATGGGGTGTGTTTTGGATTTGTCCCAAACACAAGGTTGATAATCTGGAGACATTTTTGTTATTGAGCAGGGCTTACAGAGAGCATGGCTTTTTGTTTCCCTACTGAACTGTCTTTATCTCAACCTACTCTTTACTCACTTTTACTTTTCTGCTTCTCCCCTTGATCCCACTGTTGGGAAAGTGAGCAGGCAGCTGTGTGGGGCTTAGTAGCCAGCTGGAGTAAAACTACAACAAATAAACAAGCACTGGGTTTGGGTCCTCTTTGCCCTCTAAAACCCAAGCAGAAGTAGTTAGAACCTTACACTGAGGCCTTCATTTTCTCCACATTTCAGAAAAATAAGCACTTCTTATAATACACACAGACACATGAAACCAAACAATCCCTGTGTGACTGGCTCAGCAGCTGATCCTGCTGCACATGGACCCATTTCATACCATTTCCCACCATTTCAAACTGCACTGTGGGCACTCCTCCATTATTTTCTTCCTGCTCTAAATCTCGCAGTAGCTGTAGCCCTGTTTTACTGGTCCAGTTTTGGGGAGGGTGGAATTGGCCTAAGTGAAATCTTTCTTTAAATATTAATGTCTGTAAGACAACCTTGTGCAAAAACTGTGCCACCCTTTCTTGTAAATGTTCATGGCCAAGAATCATTCAGCCTTCACTTAGGGGCTTTTACATATGTATAAAGGAAGAACTATTAATGCCCATCAGAAACCAGAGAGTTAACCTGCACTGATTTTCTTTCTACCCTGAATAAAATAGAAGAACTTTTCAGTCCTTAAATTTAAAAAAATTACCTGGAGCTACTCAAGAAGTATAAGGAAGCTGTGTTTTATGTAAACTCAGCCTCTGTGAGTACCAATCCATGCATATAAAATCTCACTAGAAAGTGGCCAAGAGAGCTTTACTCATTGTCTTCACAAACCATTAGAACCAGCAAAACTCAGTTGTAACTCTACTTCATCAGGTGGCCTTACTCCACACCCCTCCTGTGTAATTGCACTACCTGTAATTAGCACGAAGAATTGCTGAGCTAATTTCAGAGACATATTTAGGCTCTATCTGTTCCAGAAGGATCTTGCTGAGGCCATTGTAGGGAAATTATCCCATGGAGTTTTGAATTTGATTACAGGCAAGTGCAGAAACTCACGGAAAGAAATGCTGCTGGCAACTCAGCGCAACAGTTCCCACTCTTCTGTGCAGTGGAAGCCTCTGAACAAGAGCTCCTGGTGGGAGAAGAGTGCTCAAGGCCCTCACAGTCCTCTTGCCTCAGGACTGCCTGGGCTGTGGTAAGCTACAGCTGCTGCTCCAGGGCCTGTGTGTGCATGAACCATTTGCCTTTATTGCTACCTGAGCCCAGGAGGTGGGACACTATAAAGGACATTCCTGCCATTTCCTAGCTAGATGTCACCAGTCTGTGCTGTGGATCAGTGTTGGAATGAATCTGTCTGCACTGTGAAACAACAGCTTAGAGCCTACTGAAAGGAAACCAGCTCATAAAAATAACCAAATAGGGGGGTTCATTGGAGGTCAGGGGCCCCAGCTCAACAGGAGCCTTATGAAAGCACCTGATGAAAGGTGAATTAGGACAGGTGACTGAGGTGCACAGCTGCTCTCTGTGCAGCCCTGCAAGTGACTACCTGCCTGCCCTTCACCTGGGCTGCAAGGCAGCTGCTGCCGTGTGCTGCACAGCTACTCACCGCTTTCCACCAGGTCCCTGGGGAATGGAGCCCACAGTTCTCACTGAATTCTAAGCAGCAGGAGTCTGGCACTCGGGTTGTGTTGTACACTTCAAACCAGTCCGTGTAGTTGGAGACTCCACAGCATCTGAACTGGAAAAAGATGAACCGAGGCGATACCGTAAGTGTGATCCGTCACTGGCTTCTGCCTCTTCTGACTTTGCCTCCTGGAGCTTGACATTCAGTGCATTTCAATTACACAAGCACGGGCTTGAAATTTTAAAGAAATACAGCACTTCCTCAGCTTTACCCAAACAAGCCCTTTTCTCCATCTCCACTCTTTTGTATTACATTTAAATATGGCCTTGTATGCAGCTAATGTTGGTGTAAGAAGCACAGGCCCCTCTTTGAAGGAGCTGAAACTGGACAACCTCAGACATGTACTGAGACTGAGTTATTGACTGACCAAAATTGTAACAGATGTTTGCAGCTTGTCAGGAAAAAAGATACAGGTGCAGCACCCAAGAGATGCAGGTACTGGGATCTCTACAGCCCACTACTTCTGGGATCATGATTGAAGTAAACAAGGAAAATTTCTCACTAAGCTGTTAATTACTAATCACCTTTGAAAGTCTTTGCCAGTCAGCAAAGGATGTATTTCCTCCTCTTCTCTCTGTGGTGCAGTTCTTTAATGTCATCATCTGATGCTGTTGTAATAGCTGTGCCTTAAGTGTCTGCCTACAACGACACAGTGTGTGCAAAGATCACAACACTGCTAAATCAGAAGGTCTGTTTGACTTTGGTAGTGAGATGAAAGGTACAGAAACACACAGTGGTACAGGGAATGGCCATCTTCCCCTGGGGAACTGGTATATTCCTGTGATAGGAAATAAGCTAGGACTTATTATCATATAGATGTATACACCATCTGTTGCCCCTGTGGAAATGTATGAATTTGTTGTTATTTAGACACTTCAGCACCAATGAGTTAAACAAGACAACACTGGGCTGCAGAACTGCTCTCTGCTATTCACAGTACCTCACACTTTTTGGGGGCTATGCCAGACACCTACATAGTCCCAAAATTACTTGCCAAGATCTTACTTTTAATGTGATTTTATATAAGCCTGAAGAGTATTTTTCACATCCCTATAGATACCACTTCTCTTGTTTCTGAGAGACTCATAATCATGCAGACATCTGCATCACCAGGGTCAGAGACCTAATTGAGATCCTGATGTTTACACTGGCTTGAGGGAGAGTTTTCCTTTGTATATAATAGTTGTAGAGTTCAGGCTGCAGTAGAGTTGAAGTATTCAGTTCTTGTTGCACACACAGAATGTGCCACTCCAGACCCATAGAGGGCAGAGGTGTCACATGCTGCCTCATGCATCATAAGATGCTTCAAGCACTCAAAGTACTCCTTGATAGAGACATCCCAGTGTTCACAGCAGAGTTTTTCTTCTGTCAAGGAAAAGTCAGAAAACTTTCCTGGACTAACGTCTATCCCTCCAAGTTTCTGCTCCGAATTTTGATTTGGTCTCTAGTAGGATTCAATCCTCCACTTGCAAATGTTTGATTTGTAAGTTTTACAGCCTTCATTTTCTGCAAGTTGACACGAAACTAGAAAAAAAGTTTGTGCCTTTCTTTTTCCCCTCTACGTTCCTGCACAGAACAGGAGGTCCATGTGTAACGGGTCCCAAAAGCGGGTAGGAGCAGCCTGGAACACATGGCAGGCATTTGAGGAAGGCTGGTTTATTTGGAAATCTAACAAGAAGGTCTTGCAGGCTGTCATCATTAGAGTCGGGAGGCAGCTCTTTGATAGACAGTGAGAAGTGACAGCTTGTAAACAGCAAGCCTTAAAAATGTGGCTCATCTGTGATGTAGAGAGTGCAGCGGTAAGGGCTGAGACATTTGAGTGATGTTCTGGCCAAACACAAGTGACACAAGTTTGCATAAATCAGAACTAGACTCCTTCTCCCCAGAATAATGCATGGCTGAAGGTGTCAGTCTGACAGACTAAGGAGATGAAGATGAAGGACGGGTTTTGTGGCCAAGTGCTCACTAACAGGTTGAGGACAGCTGCTCCTATGGAACTTGTGAAGCAGGAGGTGGCTAGGCCATGAGCTAGGATTGGGTCTCCAAAGAGTAAAAATTCCTGGTAAACCACAAGGTGAGAACAGGAAGGGATGCAGTTGCAAAGATGAGCTGCAGTTGGACACAAACTGTGTAAATAAAGGACATAACACAGGATCAATAGTCTTGGGACTGGAAGAAATAGTGTCTGTAACTATAACTGGGAGAAATACCTTTGGAAAACAAAGGAAGGATGAGCAATGGGATTAAGCAGCAGATGATCCATAGCCCCAGTCAAGAGGAGGTGATGGACACAGCAGAGTTCTAACACCACGGAGACCTGAGAGTGCAGAAGCAAGTGAGGGAACACTGCTCAGTGAAGGCCAAGTTCTGTGACTGCCATCTCTGGGGAGCAGGGGCACTGATCCATGGTCAAAAATGCAGGAACGAGGAAACAAGCAGCAATGGGATTGAACGGATCACAAGTTCAGATTCAGCAAAAGGTCCAGCTAGAAGTCAGAAAGGCAGATAAGCTGAGAGCTCACTAAACTCAGAGACTTCCCTATGGATGTCCAAGTAGGAAAGAGAGAGTGCAGAAGTGATTTTGGATCATGTGACAAGCAACTGATTTATCCCAGGTTGATGCAGTTGAACAGTAGGCAGCCAAATTATTGAGAGAGGTGAAGGACCCTTAGAAGAAAGGGGAATATGGAGGACTTTTTTAGTGTCCTCTTAGATTTGAGAGCAACGTTCTCTTGAAAATTGGCAAGGTTTCTAAGCAGAGCTAATTTGAGACAGGCTGGAGGATGGAGAAAGGACACAGGAAAGATAATGTCTGTCACCAGCAGTTTGTTGTAGCCAGTTCCACCACAAAGGTTTGTGTTCTGCCAGTGCCAGTCATGAAAGCATTGAAGACTTGATTCTTGCTACAGCCACATTCATTTTTTGGTGGAATTTACACTCCTGTCTTGTTCCCTTCACAAGTTAAGTGATAAAATTAAACAAGGTTGCCTAATTGCTTAGTTCTGTTCCTATTTTCAATATCTTACATTTTTTAGAAACAATTACAAATTAACAGAGCTTATTTTGGGGTACCCATACTAACACTTTGAAAGGGAGTAATCTATTAAAAAGGTTCTATCTCAGTGCAGCTCCTGATAAGGAGTTGGACACTTGTACTTACTTTACAGGTAATCCCAATATTGAAGGCTAAGTAGTATCTTCTTTGATGAATTCCTGCAGACTCAGTCAGGCTGGGGTAGGGTTCATGAAAATAAACAGATCCTTGTTGCAGACAGTTTTTAGGCAATGCCTTGTTTTCTGGTTATGTGAATGGGGCAAAGAACTAGAGACAGATTAGGGGCCCTCTATACACCTTTTTCCTCCATCACTGTAAAAAATGGTAAATAATACAGTTTTGTTCAAAAATTAGGTTCAATGGGTGGTTTGGATTACTTCAGCAGTGATTTTAAAGTCTGGCTTGATCTAATATAATCAATGACTGGGAAGAGGAAGATGGGTCAAATTTCTTCTCAGTTACAGTTGTCTGAATAGACATGAAAAGGCATTACAAAGCAGCAAAATTGAGCTGAATTTGCTCACTTTAGTGAAGCTAATAGGTTTTCTGCATGCTTCTCATATTACTGCCCCGTTAGTTAAAAGTAGAAGTGCTCAAATATTGATCACAAAGATGTTGGGGATGAAGCAACATTTTAAAAATTAATGCCTGCTTCTCATTTTCTAATGATCTCCACCTGTGACTTTAACCTGTCCTGGTGGGTAAGGAGTTTAAGTTCAGGGTAACTTACCTCCTGAACTATCAGAATTTGAGTCGTGTTTGAAAATCACTTTGTAAGCTTTCGTAGTCTTTGGTCACGACACTCAGAATTCATCTGCTTGTGTTTCTGATCCTTTTAAGGTTTGAAATGCTATTGAGAAAAGCTAAGAGTTTGGTTAGCTGAAGGTATTAAAAAGAAATCAATAGAATGTTCTGATTTGAAACAGCTCCCTGACCTAGATGCTTACTAGGACTGCAAAATGAGTCCACTGCCTTTCCTCTCATACACTGCAGGTTTGCAGATTGACCCAACTCCTCTATCAGTACGTGAACAGCTCAGGCATCAGGCAAAACTGCAACTTCCTCTTAAAAGACAGGCCCTGTTTTTGACTTGATTCCAGTTTCTTGAAAATGGTAGCCTTCTGTTAAAAAGAGAAAAACCATTTCTCAAGGCACAAAGGCTTTGGAAAAGAAAACCTTCCTCAAAAGGTGCTCAGGCCTTTCACACCTAGACAATCACCACTCACAAGTCACTGTGTGTGCACTGGGCATCCACACTCCCAGTCAAAACTCCTCTCTGATTTGTGACTGGCCAGTCCCACAGGAGTCAAACATCATCTGAATGTGGTTCCTTGGAAAAACTGCTTCCTCCTTTTTTCAGCCAAAGTTGCCACACACAGTAGTACCTAATGAGTGCAGGATAGGGATGGTCTCTAAGAACATCTTGGGGGAAATTAAGAACTATGCCAGAGTGTCTAAGATACTGCTTCAACCACTGCTCAGGCCCTGAAAAATACTTTTACAAAGAAAAGAGTGCAAATGGAGAGGGGACAAGGGCTCATTACGATTTCTGTTACTGTCATGTTTTTTACATGGCACTTTTTTTTTGTGAGACTGTTTTCTATCCACATCCAGAGAGACAGCCCATGGCTCAACCAATGACTGATGTCTCCTATTAGGAAAAACACTGTCCTATAGAGCAATGTGGTTGCTCTGCTGTGGGTTTTGTTGAGAGCCTTAGGAGACAGAATGCAAACATAAGCCTGGGCTGGGACTTCCCTTGCAGAAAATTCCCTGTATTGCCCTAATCCTCCAATCAGTGATTACACTCTACTGATTAGGGATGTAAGAGATAATGATTATTACACAAAACCCCCCAAGTTGGCATTTAGATAGCTCTATTCAACTGCAAAGTGTTTTACATAATTAACCATGATGGGATTGTCTTTGCTGCACCTCTGTAATAGTCTATTCCCACACAGTTTTGAAAGATACATGTGAGAACCAATTATGCAGAGTGGCAAAAATGGATCTGCAGGAGCTCTTGGCTGTTCTCAGTGCCCAGCACGGGGAGCACAATGACTTTGACACGGTGGTAGTGCCAAGCTGGCACGTGGACATTTCACAGTGGCTGTGGGAGAGTGATGTCCCCTGGCTGCACACTGCCCACGGGATGGCATTTTCTTGCCATCTTTTGAGCTTTTAGGAGTTAGCTAACAGGAGTTTTATCTGAAACTTGTAAGGCACTCTTTGAACTATAATGGGTTTCAAGACCAAAGGAATTACCAGGACACATGACCGGGACCTGCAACACTACACAAACCAAAGACTATTGAGTCCTGCCTCAAACCCAAGCTGGACACTGAACGTGAGCATTTCCTTTAATCAAAAAGCCAGGTCTTATTCTTTAGAGAAAAAGAATCTACTGTGCTGCTGTAGATTCTGCCTACGACCAGATACATCTAACTTGAGTTTTTAGCTCTTGGATCAATTACAGTACCCTATCCTCTCAACCTTTTTCCTTTGCAATCACATCACTCCTTCATCTTTGCCTGTTTTGCATATATTGTTACACCTGTTTTACACAAAGAGGAGCAGAAGTATGGTGTTTATATCCCATGAGTCCTCCAAAAACTGCTTTTCCCCCCACCTTTGCTGTATTCTTTTAAGAGTTCTTCGGGTGTCACTGAACACAGATTAGTACTTACTGCAAACGTTTTAATATTAGTTTTTACTACATTTTTACTACACATAATTAAGTAACTGTAGAAGAGTAAACTTTTTAATATTGTTGGATATAAGCAACGATATTAAAAATTTTATCTATATTTCACATGGCTTACTCTCAGGTTAGCACCACAAAATGCATTTCTCTTGTCAGTAATTGATGCCTTCTCATATTTGATGTATTGAAAAAATGAAAAAAGTATTGGAAGAGGAAATTATTTTTGCAAGACACTGAGGCCTTTTAAAGGTAACTGAAAGAACTTTTCATGTGCAGTTGTTGGGATGCAGCACTGGAATTGGCTTGTTTGGAGGACCTGAGCTGTTTGTCTTTCACACACACAGGAGTGTTGTAGGTGACCTACTGCACTCAACGTGGACAGGTCCTGCAGACCCAAAGATACACAAGGAGTTTGGCCAATCAGTTCTTCTGCTCTGTTAGTGATCTCAAATCTTTAATTTCTCAGATAATTTCTTAGCAACCTGTTGCTCCTGTTACCTTGTATTGTCCCTAAGAGGAGACTTTGTGAGCACTGGGAGAGGTTACTGTCTTTGATCCATTTAAGACATCAGGCAAGACTAAACCCCTCCTGTCTGTACCAGACTTGCACCACTGGGGGAGGAACTGGGAAAGCTATGTAAGATTTTTTCAGTGAGACCAAGGTAGTGCAAGTGCTTCTGCCTAAAGCTGAAGAAAATATCCATGGAGCACTACTCCATTCAAGAAGCAGAGAACATGAAATCAGAAAGATCACCCCCAGGAGAACTGACTGAACTGAATATGAAACAAGAAGTACAGAGCTAATAAACCTGACCTGTCAGTGATGGTGTTTTCTCAGACAAGGACAGGAGGAGGAAGTCAACTACAATGGTCACTAGTCCTTAGCAAATGAACACTGGCAGAGCAGTAACAACATAGCAAAAACCATTCCCAGTCCACCTGTGATGGAGGATGATTGAATTCTGCCAGGGAAAAGGTACTGACTGCAGGAGGAGGTTGCAAACACCATGGTCTGGTTCCATTTTGACTCACTAGCAGGAACAACAGTAGCAGGGAAAGAAGACAGGACAGAAATGGAAAAGTGGTTGAAGAGGTCCTTTGCTATTATGCTATTGCTCTTCATCCCAATATAAGCCACCCCTTTGAGTTTAAAGAGAAGGTACTGCTTGTTTCCTGTCTGACCAGCTCTTTTCCCTTCCACATAGCACAGAAGTGCATGATATTCAGGCATCAACTTAATATAACCTATTAAAAGGAACAAGATATTTCCTGTCAAGGGAGAAATAAATAAAAATTGCTGCTTGTTACAAAAAGCAGAGTTTAGTTGTTAATGTGCTGACTGGGTGGGAGAAAGAGAGCGGGGTGGGATTTGGAGGTTTAATTAGGTTCACACCCAGAACAGGCTGTTACAGAACCCAGAAGGTAAAGAGGAAGAGGCAGAAGAGAGAGCTCAGACTTACATCTGTTTGAATGATGCTCCATGCATTAGTGAGGCCAATATTTCCTTCTGTCCCATACAAGTGAAGTCCTTTCTTCAGGTCCCGCTGAGCATACTTGTCAATCTAAAACCAACAACAAAAAACACAGAACTCAAAATGTGCTGAGTACCACATTTCAGAGTCAATGGAGCATAGAGATGTTGGACAATGGTCCTGTGCTGAAATGAATAAAAGTTTTACCAACACTTTGTAAATAACATGAGGAGTTCCTCTTCTGAGTTTATGTTCCTGTTTCCTATCACAGAGACCTTTAATACATCTTTTCCCTTCTCACACAACTACCACAGTACTACAGGAAGACTGGATGCAGTTTAACCACTCATTCTTGCAAATAACTCTATCTATGAAAACATTCATCTATACACAGCATTTCCTTTTAGCTTTGTATCTTTGATTGTCACCAAGTGCATTAATGTGTACTCTTCCATACTGGAAAACAGACATGGTGCATATTCCCAAGTGATTGCCCCTTTGGAACTCATAATTCCAAGGGGCGGGTGTGTGTCTAAAATGATGTAACCAATACTCATTTTAAGTTAACAGAGGCAGAAAAGGGATTCTGCTTCTGCCATACTCTTGGGCTTTACTTCTGCTTTGTACAGTCAGAATTGTTTTCTGACTGCAGCTGCAAAAAAGGTGGATGCAAAGACTCTTCCACAGTGTAAAAGAGGAATTTTCAACCCACTACTTCATAATTATTACAGGGAAAATATAAAGTTACTCAACAATATGACTCTACAAAAATGACCTCCAGACTCTACTATGACCTCCAGAAGCTCACCATGTCCAGGAAGTCTCTACTGTATGTGCAAAAGATTGTGCTTGATCTGTCCAGTTCTTTTGTTTCCTTCCTGAAAGCTTACCAGCATCACGTTGAGCTGGTAACAAAAGAGCTTTGAGGCAGTATAGGAAACAGCACAAATTCAGATTAAGTACAACTTAATCTCAGCACCTTAACTATCATGCAAGGCCTTTCTCAAGGATGCCTTCCTTGAACAGTAGGTGCTGTGATCCCCCTGTAATTATCATGTAAGCTGCTTTTGGCCTTACACAGAGATTATACGTAGTCACTGGTACGCTAATTAGAAGGCAACACTAAAGCTGAAAGCTGTCATTAAATTTGGAATTAGTTGAGAAAATTACAGGCAATAAACGATAAACTTATATGTGTTGGGGATTCCTAGCATTCATTTAAGAATTAGACTGAACTGTGTTTCAGCTCTGCACTTACCCTCAGCTCCCTGTGTCTCAACTGGACCTGCTGTGGTCTCCAGCAGAGCCATCAATTAGGATGGAAGGGCATGGTTGTGATGCCAGTCTCAAAGAGGCTTGGAAATTTAGTTAATGTCCTACAGAGGCAGTGAGGGGTAAATTAATTGTTGAAAAACTAATTCTTATTCAGAAACTGACAGAGGTGAAGAAGAACAGGGTAACTAAGGGCAGGTGGGGACAGAAATCCAGCTAGGCGATCTGTTACCTTGAAGATGAAAGAGAAGGGTTTATTTTGAATATTAATTTATCTCACCTGAGAATATCTGCCCTGTAGAGTGAGAGATCTACACACCAGCCTTAGGTTCATATCAGCACTAATATCAGAACAAGGGAAAGAACAGCAGTTCTTATCTGAAGGGTAAACCCCATGTAAACAAAATAATAAAACTTTGCAAAATGCAAAATTTGCATTTCTTCAAGTTTTGCTTTGAAATCTTGACATCCTATTTGAGATGGATATAACATCATAATAATTTATTAACATTCATACAAGATCAAGAGCAAAGTTTTGTTAGTCTGTGCGTGCTTTAACGTGGTCTCAAGAGATTGTCACCAAACATTCCTGATCTTCCTTCTCCCTGGAGAAGCCTCAGTAGCAAACAACTTGCTGAGCAAGTCCTCTCTTCCTCATAAAATTAACCACTTTTCCTGCACAAATTACCCACTTTTCCTGCACTCCTGCACAAAGTGCAAGGGCTTTATACTGGGAACACAGCTGGCATCAGATTTCTGTATGTCAGAAACTGAGTACCCAGCAGAGCATTAGTCAAGCAAACAGGCTCTATGTGACCAATTCTCCCACTGCTGTTTCAGAAAGGCTCAGCATCAAGTCCTGCACATGGTATGATCCATCATTATTTGTTGTTTTAAAAATAAAGTGCCTGCTTGAATCTTGCTTGGAAGAGGATGGAAGCTTTTTTAGAATCCCACACCTCACGTGTCTCATTTCCTTACCTCTCTCCATCTCTATGCAGGCTACAACTTTGAAAGAGGCAAACACATTGTGGAACAGTATCGCCAGATTGTTTTACCTTTTTATTCCATGTTCACTGACAGGGAAGGCATCTGGAACTACCAGTTTTACATATATACACAGAGAGAGAACTTTATATTGATTTGAGTGATAGTAAAGGTAGAATTTTACACAGTTCTCTTTTACTAAAGTTTTCATCTGAACTTCTAATCAAGTGTGCTGTACATACAACAGTGTGATGCTCTCTGAAGAGCAGCTGAGATAAAAACTGTTTGTCACAGAGCTACTCCTTGAAGCATTCACACTCTTCTGTCTGCTTACACTAGGGTCAGAAAGGTGTTGATCAAACCCTAGGAATAACCTTGTACAGAACAACTGAGTTTGCGTGTGGCCACTGGGCTCCAGGAGAAAGGGGGAACAGGGATCAGCCCTTGGCCTCCTGGCACTTGTGTCTGCAGCTGAAGTAGCAGCAGGAAGCCCCCCACTCTCTGTGTCCCCCTTTCCATTTGTTATTCATGTGTTACCTTGCATGAATTAATCAGTAGCCTTGGACTTCCTAAGAGCCCAGATGAAATTAAACAGGAGCACTGCTCTCATTCCCACTGTGAGGAGCTCAGTCTCTATGTGCAGTCCTATTAAAAGCACACTGACCTCTGCTCAAATAACCTGTCTGCAAGGTTACAAGATGGATATTTTCCCCCAACTGAAACACTGCTTGAAGCTCTAGACATATGATTCCCACTGGCTTTGACTAGAGAGGGGTAAGTAAAACCCAAGGCCTATTTGTGGGGCACAACTGGCAAGTGCTCTTCCAGGTCCTCCTGTTTCCTTCTAACCTTGATTTTTTCCTTCCTCAAAATATTTTTAGAATAACAGGAACTTTTCAATATGCCTTTACTCTAATTGTAAGTTTGATTTAAATGAAAACTACCAAAACACCCCCAGCTGCCTCTTCTGCCTTTAATTTGAATTTTTCAGAAAATGATCTTTCTGAAAATGAAATGCTGTGCCACAGTGATTCATCTCATCTCCTGACAAATGAAACTACCCAATATTCACCAATCTGTCATCTTCCCTTGTTTGTCTCTGAGCTACCAGTCCTCAGCCAGGCAAAATGTCTATCTCAAATCAGGACTGAAGTATTATATTTAATATTCTGCAATTTGCATCTGCTGCATTCTTCCATACACAAGCCAGGCCCACAATGAAGAGTAAGAAAAACTCTCTGCAGGCAAACTGTTGCTCTAAATGAGGTGCCTGTTTTTAGACACGTGGAATACCAGAGATTTCTTTAGATGAAAGAGTTTGTGAAAGATTTGGCAGCAAGAATATTTTATCAATCTGTTAGTGAAGAAAAGAAAAATTCCTTTCCTCCTTGGGATTCATTGGTCAACAGATGAGAGGTGAAAGCTTGAAGCTGGCACACCATCCATGTAAATTCCTGTGAGCCCTGGTTTCAGACATACTGGAGCCTTGCCCATGCTTATCAGGGTTCCAGTGGTGATCCACTACAATCCATGCTTTCAAGAAAAGCACTTCTTAGAGCAGGGCATGCATATTGCTGCACTTTATCTAAGCTAAGATCCTCTTCCTAATGCAAAGAGCAGCAATACTTTCTCACTGACTTCCATTAGGCCCTAACAGAGCTCTTAAATCTCTCACTGTCCTATTACAAAGACTTTCTAAAAATACATATATGTACTGATCTAAGGTGGACAAGTCATGTGCAGAGAGTTTCAGGCAATGAAGGAAACTCAGTAATTGAACTGAAAAAGGGAAAGCTGCAAGAGATGTAGCAGGTCAGGAGAGAACCTGCCACAGAGATCAGGAAAAGTGGCTGGAATCTAAGATGCAGTTAAAGAGAATGGGCAGGGGTCTATCTGAGCCTCACCTAAACTACAGCTGAAACAAAGTACTGCTTAAAAAAAAATCTTACTCCAGCCTTCATACAAATCCAGGCCAAATTAAAGTGTTTCCTTCTTAATCTGCATTCCCTTGAGGCAGTACTTAAGCTGTAGCAATGTACATGTAAGGGTGTTTTCACTGTCAGCTTTGAGCCCTCCTTGCCTCAGAAATCCCGAGCCTCTGAGCAGAGCTGTGGCTGGCTGACAAGCCCAGCTGGAGAAGCCAGCACACTTCAAGAGGACCTGGGGCTGCCAGACTCCACCTTGTCTCCTTGAATAAGACAACCTAAGAATAATTGAGAATGAGACAAAAACTGTGTAACAACAGCAGCAACAAACACCTGCCTAGCATAGACATGCTGAAACATTCTGCACTGCAAGCACCCAGGTTCATTATTAATTCCATCTCTGTTTTACACATGGGGGACTGCAGGGGTTTTCTCAGTTCCTGGGGGTGGATTCACAGACTTCTCACTCTCTTGTCTAAATGAAAGGCTTTGGAGTTTATGTACTTACTGTTAAGGCATGGAAAAGAAGACAAATACTGTTCCCTGAGAAGCCCAGCCCTGTATTTTGCTGCTGATAAGCGGGAGGAAATGCTTTGGGCAAACAAGAGTTGTGTCTGTGCAGAACAGGGGTATTAGCAGTACTTACTGCTAATAGGAGGCACAACTTTGATCAAACTGAAGCTCCAGCAATACTGGAGACACAAAGCCCCTCCCCTGTCCCAGCGCACTGAGAGAGAAGGTGGCTTTGCTGTAATCTCTGGAATAAAGGTCAAAAGAAGGCTTTGGGGAGATTCTTATTAACTGCTTTTGAACTTGTTGAAAGCGTGAGATGTCACTTAGATTGGGCATAGCCTTTAGGAAAAGGCCAGAGGATGCCAGCAGCATCCCCAGCTTTCTAACCTGCAGGCAACTGGAGACTTTCAATTTCAAGCCTCAATGCTTTCCTACCACAACATGAACAAAACTTCTACCCAAAAAGTCCCCTCAACTGGAGAAAGCCTCTCAGCGGTGTTCCAATATAGGTAAGCAAATATTCCTGACCTTTCTGGTGATTGCTTCCCCTACCTCTCTGCCTCTTCTGCAGAACAAGAGAAGCTCTAAGGAAATGACAAAATATCCAATAGTTTCCCACCGGGCAAAACTTTTAATTTAGTGCCTTGATAATCATTCTCTACAAATAGCAGGCAGTGGGAAATCGAATGTAAACAGAAAAGTGCCTAATCTATAAGGTCATTTGTGGGAGCCTTTGCCTGCTAAGAAGAAATGAGATTGATTGTACCAACAGGTAAGGTTTGTTTTAAATGAGATGTCCCCAAGCCTGTGTATAAGAAGCTGCTCTCTGTGTATAAGAAAATGCTCTCCTCACCACTGAAATCTTCCTTACACCTTTAAATAGAAATAAAAAAAATTAAATAGAAATTAAATGCCTTTAAATAGAAATCTTTTAAGATTTTAGTAAATAAGGGATACTGCAGGATTTTTTGTGATATTTGGCAGTTAAATACAATATAGTATTATACAATATACTATTATACTATTATACTATAATACAATATACTAATTTCTTGCCAGTGTCATCAATGTAACACATCTCCAGAACATTTCACTCAGCGCTGTGGGATTCCCTTCCTCCCTTTTTCCCCAAGTATGAAACAACTTCAGAACTTAATGTTTAGGTTTTTTATTTTGTTTTGTGGGTTTTATTGTAATTGCTTCCTTTAACACAGAAACCCACTAGTTAGTGAATTCTCTTCTCCTAGCTTGACTGCAAAAGCCAACATCAGGCATCACTTTACAGATCTTCTAAACTTCAATGATTTTGTTGAAATACTTATTGCTCTAGCAGTGTTTGATATCAAGAGAAGGGCACTGGCTGTGTAACTTCAGAAGAGTAAAGAATACAGGAACAGAAGATCAAAGGAAATGGTCTGGGAGCAGAAAGAATGAATATTTCTGAAACCTACTGGCTTATGTCAGCTGAGGTAAGACCTTTCAGCTGTGCCACAGGCTCTCTACACAGTCTTGAAAAGTCACTGTTTCTTTGGCTTCAGCTATTTGTAAAACAGGAATAACCTGACTCTAGTTATGCCATAAAGTTAATAATGTAATAAAATAATTTGCAGTGGGCATTTGAATACCAAACCCAACCTGGAAGATGAAGCCCTTGTACAGAATCTGAGACAACAAATGGAGTTTCTAACCTGAGAGAGAGATGGAAAGAGAAAGAGGGAGGAACCTTGCTGGCACTTAGAGGTAAAAACTGAGGTACATCAGGAAGCAACAGAAAGGACAAGTACATTTTGCCTACATGCAGGCAATTGGTGAAACTGTAAGAAAGAATCTCCCTTTATTGAAGAATAGAATCTCTATAGAACTTCTATAGCATCTCCCTCTATTTGCTCTGGCAAGAGCCAAGAAATTGCAATAGTATTTTATAAGAAAGTAATAAAGTCAAAGAACTTGGGTTTTTCAAACCAGTATTTCTTGGGGCCACGGTTTGTGCATATAATTAATTGCAATTTCAGTCACTGTCTTCTGCCCACAAGCACCTGCTTGTGCTTGAGTGCAGGCATCAGCAAACAGCTGAGGCTGCAGGAAAGGAGCCACTGCAACTTCCCTGTACTTTCCACACTATTGAAATGCCAATGAATGCCACAGCAGCTTTAGTTCCTCTGTTTTAAACAGGAGATCACAAGGATGGCAAGTCACTAGACTCTGCAACTCAAAATATTTCATGCAAGAGCAAATTCAAACGTTTCCAGCAAACTGCATCCGATTTTGTCCAAATGATGCCTTTAAAAGTCCGAGGGAAAGACAGGCATTTTATCATTGTTTAGCTTCCTATTACTGCTGGTGTGAGGGGAAATACTCTGTAGCCAGAGGCCACTGCCATGTAATCTGTTCTTAGGCACAGCAACGGCTGAGTTACTTGTGCATCAGATCCCCAGGTTTATTTAAATAAAGTACATCATAACAAGCTCAGAGACACAGGCTCAAAATGTTAAGCTGCAGCTGTGCAGTTTCTTGGCTTATTTAGACAATGAAGCCAGTAGCAGAGCCAACACCTTATTTAGGCTGTCTATCTGTATGGCACCTGAGCACAGGTACTTCCCAGTGAGATAGTCCAAGACTTCCTAAAAAAAAACCAAAAACCCAATCTTCTTTATTTTTAGTGAAACTAGGGGTAAAAGCTTTAAATATGAATTCTTGGCTTGCTGCTTCTTGTCTCAAAGGAGTCTGAATGCTGCAGCACACATGGGGAAGGGGCTGGTTGAAACTAGGCAGGTAAATCAAATCAATTGCTTACTCAAAAGCCTGACACTGTAAAGTAACTACCACGTTATTAAGTCAATTCTTCTTAACTATTATGGATTTTGGTGACAAAAGCCTCACCAGCTTTCCACACACATAGTCCTGATTCACTCCTTTCCTTCCTGTCCCAGTAAATGGTAATTTTGTCTTGATTTCCAGTGGCCACAGGAGCACACCTGTGCCAGGGTGTAAAGACTCCTCTGAATTATGCTCATGTACTGAAATCCCATGCACACTGAATCCTGGCCAGCAGAAAAGGGAAACACTCCTTTCAAAACCTATCTTATGTTGAGCATATTCCCAGGTAATCTGTATTCAGCCTCCTTACCTTTTGTTTTCTTTTTAAATTTTAAAATAGATAATCACTTTCATTTGTCCTCAACAGTCATCAGTATAACCTCAGATAAGCAAAATGGGAAGGATGCTAATTAACGTGATACATGCTGTTGAGCCTCTGTTTGCCAAGAGACATGAAAGGTGGGTTGCATTTGTGTTTCTAGTGCTAACAACCTGTTATCTCCAACTACCCAGACCCAAAAAAGAGCACAAGCCCACCCCACCCCCAGGGATGCGCACATCAATAGAGCTTTAGATCCAATTAGCTGCCACAAAGGCTTCAGGACAGCAGAGGCAAGTGAAAGCAGGGAGACAAGGCACTTCCCTTGTAGGAATGAATGACCCCCGTGTGATTAGGTACCAGGAACAGTGACATTGGACACATAATCCTTTGCAGACGCTGCAGGCTGGAAAAGGGGAAGGCAGCACTTTGCTCACAGAGATGGAGAACTTGGCCATTTGCCCACTGAGCCATTTGCTGCAGTCGTCCCACGGGATCAAACTTGGTTTCAATTATTCACCATACTCATTTACTTAGCTTAAAGGTGAATGACAGCATTCAAATAAGAGAGAGCACTACTAAAATATGAGAGGAGGAGGGATAACTAAGGCAAATCATGCCCTGTGCTCCCACTGTGGTGAGAGAAGATGAACGAAGCCCCCACACTGTGTAAATGTGGCCTATCTGCAAATCCATTTATCCAGTTAACTTAATTTCTTCATACATTAATGACTTTGGTAGAAAAATACAAGCCAAAATACAGATTTGTCCACTGCTGTAAGATAAAAACAACTCTGCAAACATCAAAACAATTACACCCTCCCTGTATCAGGCCTCTGGTGTCACCTGAGCCTTGCTGGGGCCATGGGGGAGGCTTTAAGCTCCTATGGTTACTCACAGGCATGGGCATTGCCACCTCCTGGTGTCAGAGCTGCTCTGCCAAACACAGACCTCAGCTCCACTGGCACCAGTAACAACTGGGCAAGCTCAAAGCTGCTGGGGGACAGACCTGGCTAATTTCCTCAGGGGCAGAAATTTTCCTGATTCCTCAGAACAAGGAAAACAGATGTCTGCTGCCATCTTTCTCTGAGCTGGAACTAAAAGACCCATTTAAAAACCAAACCAAACCCACTTAAGGGTTAAAGTCTGCTACTCTGCCTGGAGAAACTTGTCTGGAAAGAGTGATTCTGTGGAAACAGATTGAAAGAACTGTGTCTTGCTAGATCCAGGGAACGTTAATCCTTAGGGGGAAGTAAGGTTTGCACACAGCCTGCTTTATTATTCTTAAGATAAGCTTTCTCTGAAATTAACTTACTCTAAATAAATAATGCTATGAGGAGAACTACC
This sequence comes from Aegithalos caudatus, assembly GCA_013389925.1. Lineage (NCBI taxonomy): Eukaryota > Metazoa > Chordata > Aves > Passeriformes > Aegithalidae > Aegithalos > Aegithalos caudatus. Next base: position 1,027,925 of record WEIU01016788.1, on the reverse strand, counting down.
ATCATCCTTGGTGGGAACAGAGCAGCAGGCAAAGTCAAGTGCACTCCAGTGGGTTTCATTCCTGTGGCAGCGTGGTCTCTGCTCAGCCTGGAAGTAGGAAAAGTGCAGAATGCACCCCCTGAGAGAGAGGGCAGCACAAATCCAAAATCCAGGAAAAACAGTGGGCTTTAGAGGAACAGCTGGCTACCTGGCAGAAACTCAACAAAACCAGTGCAAGAGTTGCCTGGCCAAAGAGCAGAGGTGGTGATGATCCCCTTACCTATCTTTTCTTCCTTGAAAAAATGTTATTTTCTTCCAGTCACATGGATGTGTAATTGGAAGAACAAAGGATATGCTAAATGCCAGCTCATCAGCTGGCAGGAATGTTCCTTACAATGGAGTTGCTCACATTTATGTAACTTGGCATCCTCATGTGGCTCAGACCCATGTTTCTATGAGGGTACATGCAAGCTTGGAAACCATTCCCTCTCCAAACCCACAGCCATGACACCATGGGTATTCTGACCTTCAGCAATTGGAATTACGGGGTTTAATCCCAGGACAAGTTTTTTATGATATCATAAACTGATAAACAAAATATTGTGGAAAGCTGGTAAATAACCAAGCAACAGAAGTGAATAACTGTTATTAAACGCCTCCCTTGTTTTAATGAAACAAACAATTGCAGCTCTTCAATGCACTGCACTGAAAGCAGATTTAATAGTGAATTGAATGATTTGGGACTCAGTCACTGCAAATGAATACACTACATGGAGATTGCTTTCCATAAAAACAGAAAAAAGGCAAATAAACAAACTGCCAGTCACAATTATATGGCACCAAATGCAGGTTTCCTACACTCTCTACTTCAAATAATGTCAGAACAAAGCCACATTTCTCACTGGAAGTGAGATGAGTTGGATGAAGAAGGAAATATGGTTGATACCCCGTATGTTAAAGAGACAGAAGTGACAGTGTCCTCACCGAGTGAGAGACTGGATGTTCCACACAGAACTGCACGTGCTGTTCTTGCACAGAAAAAGTGGCTTTTACCAAACAAGCAGCAGCCACCCTGCTAAGTGACACCAAAGGTGCTGTGTTTTCAAACAGGCAGTGTTTGAGCTTAGGACCCCAAATGAGTTTCTGCCAGGTGCCAGAGCCCCTTCTAGGAATGGCACCGAGGTGCTCAAAGCAAACCAGGCAGACTGAACCACTGGCCATGATGGCCTGGTTTGTTCAGGAGCAGTGTCTGCTGCCAGAGGGGTGAATTATCCCTCGGAGATGAACAGAAACCAAAGTGAAAGATTAAATCTGCCACCTGTGACAACAGTCCCAAGAACACCTGTGAGGATGCTCCTCAGCTGCCTCTGGCTTATTTTGAATTTATTGTTCAGGCTCCTACCTTTCAAAATGAGCTTGTCTTTCCTAATTAAAAGACTGACTTGTTGCAAAAGAGAAACATTAATCCCAAGTCTCTCCTTAAAAGTGGAAATTGTCTGCTCCCTCTCATTTCCCTTGGATTCTCTGATGTTCAATAACACTACCTGCAATAGCTCCAAGACATTTTTTTTCCACTGGACATTTATTTGGGTCTCTCTACTGACCTAAATTTCATAGTTCTGACACCTCTGAAGAGCTCAAATTCGACTGAAATTTGCTATCAGTGTCAGGGATTATGGGGACACAAGAGGAAAAAAGAAGTCACTGAAACCACATTGAATGCATTTTAAAAAGTAAAATTTACAAAAAAACACCCACATTAAAAACAGAGGATTCATTCAGTGGGGTTTTTAGTGGGCTTTTGATCCAAAGTTATTTGGTATTTTTCTGATGCTATGGAAGGAAGCATAAAAATCTCTGCTAATGAAATTTTGCAGATACCACACAAAACTTGCCATGTATCAAATAATCTGCTGATATCACTCATCCTGCTTGATTGCAGAGCCTCAGGGCTTATCCAGACAAATACCAGGAAAGAAAAAACATGTGAGATCACACTACAAGACTGGAAACTATATTCTGGAAAGCAGGAAACCTGTGGAGGAACTGAGGAAATGGAGATGGACATGCTCTGAGGGCCACACTCCCAGCTCACAGAGGAAACAGTCATGGGTTTATTTAACATCAGCTGCATAAAGGCAGATTATTGCCATTACCTCTACATTACAGAACTGATACCCAAAAATCTACTGAAAATTTGAAAAGATTCTAGAGAAAACCTACAGTAAAAAGCCATGACTGAGAAGTGTGCTTTCCTTCACATTACTAACATTCTTGGAAAAACTAAATAGGGTGACAAGGTCAAAATGCAGTGTAATTGTAATCTTCAGGTACCCACATGGAGCAGCAGTTCTGAATAGCAGACAGCACTTATTCTATCACAAAAAGACATAATGAGAATTAATGGTTAGAACTTTTAAGACAGACAAATGCAAGACAGAAACAAGGCACAATTTTAGCCATGATGCAAAAATAAGTCCTTGGAACAAATAATTGAGGAATGAGGTGCAGTCAATGATGCCTTTAAACCAAGACTCAAGAATTTTGTAAAATTACAACTCAGATGTAATTGGTTTGATGACAAATACTGATTGAAGCACTATGGACCATAGAGGACTGTAACTGTTTCATCTGGTTTTAAAATTTACAAATCTTCCCAGCAGGCCACAAATTTTCCATGGATAGGGACCAGGTTATTCATGCCAGATTGTGTCACCTGTGCCCTGCACTTTGACCTTTGCTTCAAATCCATCCTGAAAGAACAGCTGGCAGCAAACACATCAGTCTGTAGCACATCCCATCCTGGGACTCAGGCACTGCTCCTTTTGAACTGGCACTTGTGATCTGGGGCACAAATTCCCCTCAATCACAGCCTGAGCTGTCTCAATGAGCTCTGCATCTGCCAAATCCACATCTCCCTTGTCCATGTCAACACTGACTGTCCTCTGGGAGCTGTGGCATCCAAATACAGAGGCCAGCTGCTCCAGAGCCCCCATATGCAGCAGGCTCATGTGCCCTGCAGCACATTCTTGGCATTTCCTTAGAGGCTGCTTTCATGTGGCTCCCTGGTTGCAGTGTGGGAGCCTGCACACCCTCAGCCCCCAGGACTGTGGCTGCAGGGACAGCCCAAGCCTGAGGAGTCACAGGTGAGCAGCTCCAAGGTGTGCTGCCTTAACTCCTCTGGTAAAAGCAAGCACATTTTAGTCCTTCTTATATAAAGTCACTCCAAGAGAAACATCAAAAGGTGCCTTCAATTTAACTTTCAGCAATGAATGCCCCATGATTATTCTGCAGTCTAAACAATTGAGGTCTTTTGGTTTTTTTTAATTTCATAGGAACACTCTGTCCCTTACCTGTCCTTTGTCCTTTACCTGTCCTACCATCTACTTCCCTGAGAATTTGCAGCACTGGCTTGGAAGAGCATGGGATCACCAGGACCCTCTCTAGACCATATCCAACTAATGCTCATAAAGTCAGGCATACAAATGCTGGAAAAGGCAGTTTTAGCAAGAATGAAAACCTGTCTGAGACCAGTTCTGCTGTTTATTCATCATTGATCGTTTTCCTTTAACACACATTCTTTCTTCTGTCATGGGAGTGCAAAACAGCCTGTTTGGTTTGGGATGACATTCCACAGAACCTAAATATTAAATAGTAAAGAGTCAGAGGATGCTTTTTGAAAAACCTGTAAGTAACAAAAAAACCCCACAAAACCCCCAAATTAGCCCAGCAGCATGAAAAAAAAAAATTGCAGACTGGGATTAGTCTGCATAAGTCACTAAATCCAAAGGAGCAACCTTGTACTTTTACCAATGCTACCACAGCTCTTGGGGTACACTTTGAGAATACTGGCACAGGACTCTGTAAAATACTCCAGATACTGAATCCAGCAACTTTAGTTGAGAATTTTTGGCTTTTATGAAAAAGGGATTTATTATAAGATGTTAAGGCCTTGTGGTTTATGCTAAAAGTTTTAAAATATTAAAAATCAAAAGGCAAGTTCCCTTCCCCAGCTTAGTAATAAGAAAGAGCTATATTTGTCATTCTGCCTCGCTGCCATTGTTATCTCACATGATTTCATCCAGTGAAGGCTGGCAGCTTCCCAGCTCTGGTGAAACTCTGGCACAGCTCCATGGGCTGATGGTAGGACTAATTAACAGATGCTGTTGCTATTTAGACTATTTATACTCGTTCAGAATCTCACAAAATAACAAGTACTGGACATACATTGCTATCACTTGAGCATCAAAATGCACTTACAAAAATTACTAAAAAAACATTTCCTTCTTATGATATGCCTGTGTTTTTTTTTCCCCAATCAGATTCTATTCAAATCTCCTTTTTTTGACAAAGCATGACCACTTTAACAAGAGGCAGTGACTAAATCCCCTCAGCTGTGTACCTGTGACAAGCAGGAGCTCTCAAGTGGTCACACAAGAACTGCTTCACTGTGCAACAATCTGACAACAGATGGGGAAGTCTTTGCTATGCCAACTTTCACCTTTCTTGGGCTTGACTGCTGGAAAATGCAATAGTCAAAAATTGTTAGAATCTCTGTATCTATGATAACTTTTCCAAAACAGAAAAGAAAGGTACGGGATCTGGTGTTTTTCCCCATTCCTATACTTCTTGACATAGCATTGCTGAAATTTTTGCCAGAACATCTGTGAAGACAAATGGAGGNACCCCCCCCCCCCCAAATCACCACCAACAGAACAAGAAGAAAAACATAGAAAAACACCCAGTGGCTCCAATTACCTTTCTAATCAACACAGAAAATATGTTGACTATAATTTCAGAAGAATTCTATTCAACCTAGTGTTGCTTTGGGATATAAAAACCTGACATACTCTTCTGAGTGCTGGTGAGGTCACTGGTCAGAGTCCCAATCTCTGAATATTGGAAAATCTGGAAATCAAGAGAACTAACAATGGTGAAACCCATCAGCATCACTGGAAATGCTGCAGTATATTAACAGTGAAAAGGAAAAGCACAACTCTCAAACCCCATTGCATCAAAAGATCGAGGAGCAGCAACTCTGACAGGAGGAAAGACTCAGGAATCACCAAGACAGAATGTGGGATGTAAATCTCACAGAGTGCCCCTGGAGGATGAAAAGCTTTGGGGAAATGGCTGTGTGACACCACAGGCAAACATGGCAGTGCAGAAATTCCCACTGAAGGAGAAATGTGCCAGTGCTCTCTGCTGCCAGCACAGCCAAGGCTCATCAGCACCGCTGAGAGATTCACACAACCAGAACATGGAGGGCCCCAACAGCACTACAGAAAGTCTTGGGACAGGGACTGGATTCCAGCTGTTCTGAAGCTGCAAAGCCACATCCCCATGTACAGACTTCATTGAGCACTCATCATTTCTTTGCTAACTTCACATTAGTGGTACCAGCGGCCTTACAGCCAAATGCACACAGAAATCTGTGAAAGAAACATTCAGCCAAGAATGCCAAGTGCTGTAACCTGGAGGCTGAGCAATGAGGAACAGCATCCATCCTGCCAAAAGGAATGTCTCATCACGTAGACAAACAATTTGTTGATAGATAAATGTGCTGCAGACAATCTAATCTTGGAAACAGAGCTGAAACCATGCAAATCAGTAGTAACAGATATTCAGCTTTTGCATAAAGCAGCTTTGCAGATGAAAAATGACACCCAGCATACATGGAGTAATTGAGAGGACTGAAACAAGTTTCAATTACTAACCTCACTGTGCTCACCATTCCTTCTACAACATAAACAGGACAACAGAAATGCTCAGATTAATCAGCCAGGGCTGAATTTCTTCCCACTCAGACAACTTATGCAGACACATGGGAAAGAAAAATAAAATCATTTAACAAATTAGAAAAAAATAGTGCAAAACTTGAGAAAGCTGCGTGTTCACTGGAGTACTGTTTCACCACAAATATGCGAGGGTACAAACCCACACAATTTCTGAAACACCCAATGTAATTTTTAATACTAGAGATGAACTTAAATTCTGGTGAAAGAAGAGTTCATTTGCAGAGTCAATTCAAACAAAGTGAACAGATAGGAGAAGTCATCTATAGGCAAGATTATTAAAGCAGTAGAAGCACACTCTGCTCACCCATCCTCTTTTTTGGGAAGAGCTTTAACAGCTCATCTCCTTGGATTTAAGGGAAAAGAGAGGACAGAATCAATAGGATAACTATGGCTCTTCTGGCTATTTTAGATAGATTTATAACCATTTGCAAATTGCATTAAACATCCAGAATTTAGGACAGGAAACTTTTAATTTCCTTTCACAAATCTAATTAACTAAATGAATATGCTCCAAGCAAGAGCAAATCCCCCACGTGCATTTTTGAGAAAAGCAATTCTCCTGAAACTGCAAACAGAACCAGGCATGCTCTCCTACACAGGAAAGCGGGGGCCAAAAGGGACACTTTAAGTCTGCAAAGGAGACTAGGAGTTATAAAAATATAACCTCATTTAAAAATACAATAGAGGAGAGCTTCAGGGTATAATTTTTGTCCACAGCAGACAAGCAGTCTGAGCAGTTTGGTAATGAGGACACAAGATTGGGAAGTGGGATTAGAAACCATCATTCAAACCAATGAAAAAAACCAAAACCCAAACAGACAAGAAGCAGACTGGCACTCAGAAAAACTAGTTGCAGCAGAGATTAATTTTTTTCTTGCAGGAGCATGTCACCCACCCCACTACACACCAGTAAAAGAAAGCTCTGGCAGCAAGAGACAAATTGCTATTTGCTATTACTCTCATAATAATGCCTACAGAGCCACCTCTGTTTTGCCCTGATACATAATTTATAGAGGGGAGAAAAATGCCACCCTTGAAATTACTTTGGCCCTGTAGTTTTTAACTGTCAGAGATGATTTCTTTGAGATCTAATTTGTGATTTGCAGGCTTCATTAAGTTTTCGCAAGTAATTTTAAACTTAAATCACCATTGGCAAATCCATCATTTATTGATAGAAACATTAGGACTCCAGTGCAGTGTGACTTGTGATGAGACAAGATAGGAAGGGATTAGGGTGGAAAGAAATGCTCCTTTTTGCCACAAAAGACCATTTCGTCAGGAGAAAAGCATCAGAGAGGGAAAAAAATTAGTTTTTCTCTCTCCTGTCACTTTGAACAATCCATGAAGGGTTTAAGTTGTTAAAATTATTTTCTAAAACTTGGGTAAGGCAATACAGCTAATCTCAAGAAGAAGTGTAAGGAGTAAACTGTTTTCTTCTTGTTTACAGAGATATGGTAAGGATGGGGTGCAGTAGAACTCTATCCTATGAAAGACAAGGGAATAAACAAAAGCATGCCAAAGCAAGTAGAACACAACAGAGCATCCCAGATATTTAATCCCTCACCAAACTGAATCCCATCATTCTGGCTGAGGACATGTTGAAACAGTAGAAAGATGATGACTCTATTTTGATTCATATTTAAGGACTTAATATGTAGTTATTCCAAACTTTACCAAGTAGATAGTTTCCAAGCACAGTTTTCAGGGGCCTGTATCTATCTGCTCCTACCACAAAGAATCTCATTTATGCTTTGTAGCCCTCTCACTTCAGCACAGCTTTCCACAAAGACAGGGATTTATTTCTTTTCACATTCCAGATAGGGTTTTGTTTACTGTATTTTATTTACCATACCATTGTTCCCCATGTCCAGCAGTTACTGTCTCTGGCCACCCATTTTGAACAGATGTGATAAATAAAGCATTTCACACACAAGTGACATCAGAAAACACAAATGAGGTGCAAAACACTGTTGTCAGGGAAAGGTGGGTGATGCACAAGCAGAAGTCCCTGCATCTCCTTAGCTGTGGCAAAGTGAGGCTGTGCAACAAGAATTAACACTTCCTGCCCACAGAAAAAATAAGAAAAAGGGATGAAACAGAGCTAGAACTCCCCACAGCGCAACACTATGCAACAACATGAAAAAAATTCAGGAATATTTGGTACAATTCAAAAAGAGAGGATAACAGGGTTGCTCTGTCTGGGAGATGCTCTGACTACAGTGAGGTTGTTTCACTCATGATCACGAAAAGACTGGCTGGCTGCTAAGCCAGATTTTACCTGTTTTAGAATAACCACCCTCATCACTTAGAGCTGCGTGGGTATTCCTGTGACTTTCTCATTTATTTTTCATATATAAATAATGAATAAGAATATATGAGAATAAGAATATTAAATAAGCTGACTGTAATGCATTTTAAATAAACCTACTTCTTTTTTTAGCTCTAAATTAAATGCAGAGTAAGCACCTCTCAAATGCTTGTGGCTAAATTTACCACTGGGAACTTAATGGGTGTGCTGATGGAACGTTTACGTGCACCTGTTTTGGCCATAAAGAGAAAAAATTTGCACATTCAATACATTCAGCTTTACATCCAGCCTCTCCTCTGCCATGACTGCCTGCTTAATATGTACAAATGAAGATTAAATGGGGGAAACTGGGAAGCTTCAAAGTCTGGACTTTCAAAAAAAACATCAATCACTGTTTAGGCCTCCACATATGAGCTGAGATTTATAAAGTTCTGCCATTCACATTTCAATTCTGTTTCAATAAATGCTATTATGAAGTTTTCAGACTAGTAATAAAAAAGCTATTAATGTGTTTCCTCCACGCTAATCAATTCAATATGGGGATTGTGATGTTAACACTACTTTACATTACTGCCTTCATCATTTCTCATTCTTCCAATATATAAAATAAACAAAAGGTTTTTGGATTCCTTATAGATTCATTTTTATCTCAAAGTGAAAGCTGTGTGAGATTTGTGGCTTCAGACTCATAGCTGGTGATAAGCTTCTCCTTCCTTCCTCTTCTCACACTAAATATATAAAGAGAGTTTAACAAAATTAATTGCAGCATTCACTGTTCATGAATTTCTATGCTTGTGTAATTCATTTCCTTGCAGATAGTGAAGCAAAAGGGGATTCTCTTGCTGCCAAGGTTACAGGATTCATGAGTCAAGCCTGCTCAGGACTAATGGGGAATAAGTAAAGAATCCCCCTCATCACTCCTTTCGCTAGGGGCAAGTTTTTAATCGCTTTAAATTACTTGGGGCCATGGGACTGCATTCTTTAGGATAGAGGGACAGAGAGAACAAATGCAGCCAGGAAAATCCCAAACAGCCATTTCTGCCACAATTTGTGTAATGCCTAGTAAGGAACATTACACCCAGCTTGGGGACCAATCATATTCATATTCATCTCTAGCAAAGTGCAAAGCTCCTCACTCAATCCCTTCATCCGCAGCTCCAATCTTCAACCCAGGCACGATGCAGGAAAGGCAGAACAGTCTGTGCTCTCTGAGAAAAAGGCAGCAGCATAAAGCCTTCCCTTCTCCCCACCTAATCCCAGTGCCCAGAGCTGCTGATTGGAGAGGTCAGAAAAGGGGACCCATCCCTCACCAGGATTGTTAATGAAACCCTGGTGGGTGAGGTGAAGCACTGCAGGGTCAGTCTGGTGCAGATCAACAATCTCACTTTCAAGTGCTGGGTACACTTGAGAGAAATAGAGAGAAGTAAGAGAAATAGCTTTATTTGCAGGAAAAGACCTATACAGCCACCCTTCCCAAATCCTAAAGCCCTTCCAGATGGCTGTGAGACAATTCAGGTCTGAGGAGAGATAATACTGGTACATCCAGAAAGCGACGAGCATTTCCTGAGTTTTCCTGGATTTTTAAGTTAGAGAGTGGAAGGACAATTTAATTTCCTACTTCATAAAATGCAATCCATCTTTCATTCCCCACTCAATTTTGTAAAAATCTGCTGAGATAAAAGCCTTGTTTAATTTATTCCTCCATTTCAGCTTGAAATGGATGACCAGTGAAGCTGGCAGTTCCTGATAAAACAAAGGGAGTGTTCCAAACCTACACGCTTAATAACACAAAGACATTTTTACCCTCCGTGTACAACCCTATTCCAATGGGAATTTGAGAGGCTCAGCACTGTGGTCACAGGACACATAAAAGAGAATGTTAAGATTAATTTTTACCCAGGAAATTCTTCCCTTGTGAAGCAAGTTGCTGCAGTGGGCAGTACCCTGAAGCACGTCCCACCACTGTGCTGCTCTCCAGGGTCACTTCACCTCAGACATGAGTTGCAGACATGAGAGGGATTCTGGGCACTCCACATCCCAGCATTTTCAGGAACTCTCAAAATTCAAGCCTCTCTGAATTATTTCCAAGCAGGTCAACAAGGGAGAGACACCCAAATCACTCTCAGCTTAAAAACACATTTTTATTAGGTAGGATGTAGTTAAGCATCTGCCAAATATAATTTTCCTTCAGCATTAATTTTTCTCTTTATCAGACTCTACCACCACCAATTCAAAGAGCACCCAGAAATTGCTTAAAAACAACCTCTGTAACAAGCGTTAAATGCTTTCTTTCTTGACTCCACTTAAATCTGTTCAGTCAGAACAAAAGTTATCAGCATGCAACATAGAATTCCTACTGGGAAATTGTTTCAAGCACTGAAGGTGAAGTGATGGGCAAGTCAGAATTGACATGGGGACCTCTCAATGTCCTCTTCTCTTGGAAGGTTAGAGCAACTGGGGCATTGCAAGCTTTCAGAGATCAGAAACTTGATCCTCTTAATTCACACTATTTAAATTGTGGATTCATGGTGCTAAGCTGAACAAGGCAACCAGTCTTTGAGGAGAAAGAGAATAATTCTGTGACTGAAAAAACATGTTTCAAGTACTGCATCTCATCAGCTCTGTTTCTCAGTCCCTAAATGTGCCACTTTTCAAAAGAAAAATCTATATAGAACGGGACTACTCAACACTTCTTTGATAAATTAATCTCCCCTAGAAAAGTTTATATGGAAAAATACTGAGAAAGAGTAATACTGGAATCCTTGAATTTAACATGCTATTAAAAAAAAAGATTAATGAGATGTATCAACTCTAAACATAAAAGCTGTGGAATAGATGAGGACTTACCACGCTACCCTTACAGGCTGTACCACTGCATGGCATCCTGCTGAGGCCAGAAAAAAGCTCCACACACAAAAGCTCTGTGATTTAAAATATGTTATTTATCTGCACTGAAACTGCTTCATAAAGACACGTGAAAGAGGCCCACATGTCCACCTCTAATCTGGCTGTTGGCATTTGCCTGATACACAGGACATGGCAGGGACCACAAACAGACAAATTCACACCAGGACATGCCACAAGTCACTTGAGAGTGTCACTCCAGCCTCACAGGATGAATAAATCTGGCCCAGACACATAGCAAACCGGTTTACTCCAAGTGGCCAGCTACTGTATCAGAACATTGCTCGAAACATGCCTGGAATGGGTAGAGGAATGCCTTTGGATCAGAAAAGTCTCTCATACCTATTTCTAGATCAAGCAGGGAGTAGCTGTGCATCTCAGAGCCTGATCCAAGCTCCTCAAAGAGCTACACAGGAATGTTGACAGTTCTGAGGTGTCCAAGGAGTGTGCTAGGAGCTGCATGAGGTCAGCAGCAAGGAACCGATGGAATCCGGAATCCAGAATCCGACTCCTATGGAATTTGCGTGGTCCCACTAATTGTGGGAAAGCAAAAATCTACATTCTCCATTTTACCACACATAGCACTAGCTGATACTTAAAGATGAATACAAAAATATAACTGTAAGCAATCACAAAATCTAATAAATGAGCATGTGGAAAAAGGATATATTAAATCCTCAAAAAGTCCAGCTTGACATAGAATGAAGTCTCTCCCTGCTGCCCCCTTAGCAGTTTGTTATCAAGCATATTCCAGGAATTACAAGTATTTTTAAAAAGCAATTCCAAGGTAATTGACAGTCAAAGCCTAATTGGAAAAGCAGTCATTTCAGTAACTATCACTCAAGAAAAGCTTTAAGTTGCACTTCAATTTTAACTCAAATATTCATCTTTTGTTTAATCACTTCAAACTTATGGTATGCACCAGTGGGTACATTTTGTTATTGGAAAGTTTTTGCCATTATATGCCTTCAAAAATTAGCATAAAACCCAAAAGATGAAGTCAAATGGTTGGTAGATATGCAGATTTCAGATACACTCAATTTCCATAATTTTTGTGACAAGTGATGACTAGTTGCAGCAGATGCCCAAAATTAATACCCAGAATGAGACAACAAGGCTGAAATGGGAGTGTTAACAGATAAATATTTCATCTGCTCCAGAATCTGTAGTGCCCTGGCAGGGAGTGCTTGGGATGTTGTTTTGCCAGCACAATGATGGAAAGTTCTGAGCAAGAAATGCCAATATCATACATGAAAAGAGAGCACTCTGTCCCATGAGAGGCTGGAGACTTCTTGAACAATGGAAGAGAACAAATACCACTTCTATCTTCACCATGGGCAGTCAAGGAGACCCCAGGAGCTACGGGCTTGGAATTCTCACCTCTGTCCGTGGGAAAGGGATAGAGCAACCAATCCTGGAAATCCTTTCCAAACTCATGAAGGACAGGAAGATGCCTGGGAGCAGTCAGAATGGGTTTACAAAGGGGAAATCTCACTTAACTAACATGACAGTTTTCCAAAATATGGCAACAGCTCTGTGGGTAAGGGGGGGAGCAGTGGATGTTGTTTCTCTTGCCTTGATACCTGTAGCTCTGCAGAGAAAGACCTTGGGGAATTTGTGGACATTAGGTTGACCATGACCCAGAAATGCACTCTTGTAGCAAACAAGGCCACTCCGAGTGCTCCAACACTGCAGCAGGGTTGGCCAGAGAGATTGTGGAGCCTCCATCTGTTGAGATAATCAAAACAACTGGACACACAGCCCTGGGAAGCCTGCTCTCACTGTTCCTGCTTGAAGAGGGGCTTGGACTAGTTCATTTCAAGAAGGCCCTCCTAAACTAAACAATTGTGCAATTCCATACCCTAGTATGTATGCTGCACAGTCACTGAGAACATGGATGGAAAAGCCAAGTTGCCACAGCAGAGATTAGGAAATTAACGTCCAGAGGAATCTGTATTTAATTAATTACATTTCTTTTGGAAATGTGTCATCTTTCTGCAGCCAGTATTCAACCAATTTTTTAGCAGGCAACAGCATCCCACACATTCTGCATCACAAGATTAAGACATTATGCTTGAGGACAAAACTACCTGATCATTGCAGCTTCCAGGCAGTGGGATCTCCTACAGCACTGAAATACATCATTCCAAACACTCAAGTGAGCATTAAGATGGGAAGTGGAAAAGATTTAAAAATACTAAAATTAAGGATAATCACTTCATAAAAGACAACAGGTAGCTCCCACTGACTTCACTTAGGGCAGGATTTTACCATACACCAAGTGGTGACTTGTGCCTTCATTCTGTGCTGAAACGTGATACTGCACCATGCAGATAAAGGCTTTAAATGGAGATGGCAAAACTGGGATATCCAGCAGCAGTTCCAGTGTCCTAGTCTTACTCATCTCATCACCTCTCACATGCAAACTGACACCTCCATGAATAGAGCTGAAAGAGTGGGAGAAGCCATGCTCACTGCTCTCAGTGCTTGCAGTCATTATGGAAGAGCTGCCCCTGTACATAAATCAGTGTCCAAGCCAGCACCAGCCAGGCTCCCAGCAGAACACCCAGCCCTGGGAAGCCACACCTGGCTGCTGAATGGGCAGCTGCAGGGGTGGCAGCAGCAAGGGCACTCTGCTGACATTTACTTAAATATCAGTCTCACTGCAAGGTATGCAGTACATTCTCCCCATTTTCTTCACAGTCCCCAAGAGAAAAGAATTTTTCTTCTTTTTCCTCCCAAGCTGACTGACCTTGAAAAAATCATTTCTTTTCTTCATTTGCACAGATCCAGCTGCTTTTGTGCCAACTACAATGCGTTTCCTATTCACACAGAAAAAGGTGGACCTGAAAGAAATCTACAGGACATTTCCTTGGGCGTGCTTGTTGCATAGAGTGTAATGTTAATTCTCTTCACAGCTCTTAAATATCCCTTCAACCATTTTGATTAATTCAAATCTTGGTTGCAACTCCTTTAGTTGTGAGTTTTTAAAAGAAAAACTAGATGTCTTGTGTGATAAATCTGACAAACATCTGGTTCTTAATCAAAATCTTACATGCTTTGTGAGTTTCTGCTTTCATTATATCTCTGGATAAAGACTTTTAGTAGTTCCTCAAATATCTTCAATGATCTTTTGCATCTTTTCCCTTTTCATTTACATAATTTACCAATTTAACATGCAATTCAGTTTGCACTTCAATATGCCCTTCAAGGTGACCTCTGAAAAGGTTTCCTAAATGCTGAGGTTGGGACTTTGTCAACAGAGGCAACATCAGCACTGCAGAAGGAGATGACATGCATTGTTCTGCTTTCCTGTGTTTCAGAGGCAAGGTGCAGATGGCAAAATCGTCTGGGACAACAACATCTCCCTTTGGATTATGGCAGTAAAGCGCAAAATGGAGAAAGCAAGAAAATAAAAACATATATTGTTGTATAATAATTCCATAAGCTATCACAGAAATCAACTCATTAAGAAATTGTATCAAAGACAATTAGTAGCAGGAGCAGGGGAGTAATTGGTTTTCGACAAGAACAGCCTCTGAAAATTCTCTTTTCTTAGGGAGGCCTTCCCTGCAATTTAAAGGCATAGAAGAGGGTACACAAAATGACTGCAGCACAATAAAGTGAATTAAGATTGTACCACAGTTAAAACAAGTTTTGCACAAGCCTCACTCATTCCTAATGGCAGGACACTGCAGCAGAATTGTTTTATATTACCACCATCCAAATTATCAGAGGCATTGTACATGTCAAGCAAGAAATGTATGCACTCAAAAAATGTAAAATAAAGCTCTTACTTTGCTCCCTGTCAAGACATACCCCTTTACACAAAATCTACTTTATCTTCCAGCTCAGTCACTTCCTACTGTCAAGTCAGTCAGGGATTTTGTTGCACATAGATTCAGGAAGCCCAAGATCCCTAATGATTAAAGATTATTACTTCATATTAAACTAGATTTCAGCAAGCAGGCATCAATGACCACTGATTAGTAATCACTATAGATTATTCTGGTTTTGTAAGTCTGCTGAATATATTTCAAAAGGTGCAATGGCTGGTGTCTAGGAAGCTGCTAAACCTCCTTCCTTATGCCTGAACTTCACAGCAAGAACCCACAAAATTATCAGTGGAAAAGACTGCACCCACCTTGCAGTGCAGCAATATTTCCACTGAGAAGCCCTGGACATATCAGGGAGCTTGGGCAATAGGAAGTCCCTGAGCATGATTTGTGGCCTTGAAGTCAACACACTCCAGTCTCCAGAGAACCCAGAACTGGCAATGGTTTGAAGCTGCTGATCAATAGATCCCTGCCTCAACTAGTTCACTGCCTACCACTGCTGAGCTAAATCGAAGGAAGGACTTGAAGAAACCTCAGCTGCAAATTATGCCTAATAAAGTGGTCAACCTAGCTCATCACTCTTCAACTGCAGCTGACAAATCCAACACAAGGACTATAATGCCACTGGCCTGCTTACAGTCTGGTAACACAAAAAGTCATCTTCCCCTCTCTTTTTCTAATATGTACAAAATGTTAAGCATTTAGTTTACTGTCACTTTCTAATGTTGCCTGATATACATTGTGACACATCAAAAATGTTGATAGAATGAATAAAAAATGTACTGTCTGCTTCAATATACTACCTCAGTCATCCCTCAGCATTTCATGTTGCCTGTATTTAAATGCCTAAAGCTGCCTTAATTATTTATTTTACTGCCTTTCTAAACCATTTTTTTCTCCTTCTGTTTTTCTTCCTTTTGTCAAATAAAATAATATGAAACCAGTATCAGCAGTTAGAAGAGATGCAAGCTGGGGTCAGTCACCAGCTAAAGTTGATGTTGATGAGGTGTGTGGAACCCAGTGCTGCTCACTTCACCTCTGTGAGTACTCAACACTGGCCTGCACTCAGTTCCAGATCCACCCAGAGGCTGAAATGGCTTCTTATGTGACCACATCTGAATCAAAACTAAGAACCTGTCTTGTGGAACAGTAAGGTCCCATTCCATTCACTCAGACACGAGAGCACTACACATTCCACAGGATACACTGCACCCTCAGGATTTGGCCTTTAACATCACTTCTCTCAGTCAGCAAAAGCAGAGCTAAACTACTCACCTCTTTTAATGCCCTTTAAGGGATGGATGAAAAGCACACAGATGTGCAAAGTATTTAAAAACCACCACTACTGTATGCCAGAGTCTTTCTTGGGAGAGGCTGGTTGATGATCTGCACCACTTATATTTTGTCTACTATAAAACCTGAAACTTGAGGCATGGGAAACAGATCATTGTAAAAGTGCTCTACAACAAAGGCATAATTTGACATGTTCCTGAAATTGTGAGTTAACCTGAGATTGCAACCAGCAAGAAGGATGCCCAGTTGCATCTCCTCCTGCTGTAGACTGATACATTACCAAATATTTATCTGGGAATCCTCAGGCAGATTTAGTGATGTCAGGAAATAAAAGATCCAGCAGGCTTTAAGCCAGGCACAATGGCAGCACCAGCTGTGTCTGACTCATCCATACAGATAGGGGAATTAATATCCCAGTTAGCCAGGGTGGATTTCTCCTGAGAAAAAAGCACTATTCCTGTCCAGTGGGACACCATGGAAAATACTGAACTTACTGCAATATGAGCAAAAATCCATACTGCCGAGGGTGAGACACCCACCTTCATCTTCATTTCTGAACTCTGCTAAAGTAGGAAGGCAGGAGGCATAAAGAGCTGGCAGGCTGCTGCATTATCTGATCTTTACAAAGGGTATTTGTGTTAGGCACGGAGCTTAATTTAGGAGAGTTTGATTTTCCTTTCCCCGCACCCATTCCCCTGCTAACATTTTATTCAAGGAATCAATTAGGCCTTGATCAAGCATTGATCGAGAGCTCCCAATGGGGAGCCCTAATGCATTTTATCTGCAGCTATTGTTCCTAAATACACTTATTTCTGAGCATGCACTTAATTCTTTTCATCAATACTGTGCTATCCTTCAACAAGCCTGTTAATAACATTTTGGAAATGCACTTTCAGTGAAATCCTACTTAGACAAATGAATTAGTGAAACTACCGGGATTTCCTTTGGTGAGTTTGGTTTTTTTCAGTTGTACAGGCAAATAGATTCCATGCCCCTCATCTCCTCCTGCCTAAAAAAGGTTAAAGTGATGTGTTGGATTTCAAGATACTAAATGGAAAGCTGCTCAGAACAAATGGAAAAAGCTAACCAATAATGCTTCAAAGCAAACATTCATTATTTTTCACTAAATTCCTTATGGAATGAAAGATGTGATGCCTCTTCACACACTCCAGAGTTCTTAGCTGTCATTAGCATCTTCCTAGCAATATTTCTTTTAAAGACCCATAAGGTGCAGATCAACTTTAACAAGACTTGAGCATATGATTAAATCAGTCACATGGGTTCAAGCATGCACTTAGGTTATGTGCTGAACAGGGAGAGATTTAAACCTATGCCTGACTGCTTTGCTGAAAAGAAGCCAAAGTAAATTGGCCATAATTAAATTCTTTTGATGAAATTTCTGCAACTCCCTATTGTGGGATACCAGTACTGAAATGCTAATAAACTACTTAAAATTAAGCTTATTACCAAGTAAAATAAACCTCAGAGACACTTCTGTCTTTTCTTATTTTATACCACCATTTATATAACATTATTTTGCATTAGAGAAATAAAATACTTGACCAGAGCTCAAACATCTGACTCACAGGGCAGCAATTGCAGTGCATCCCCATCCAGGAGGCAATCTATAGATTCCTCCACATCTGCCTACTGTTGATCCTGAGATTAGCTACATCCTGATGTTAGCTACATCAGCACTTCCTGCAAAACCCAAATTCCGGAACACTGCCAGAGAACAGCTACATTCCAGGAACTGCTTGATTGGTGGACTTGGTAATTTTAAAAGTTTTTACAAACAGACCAAATGGAACTTTAACTGGAAAATAAAGCATTAACACACAGGCTGCTCACAAACCATTGCATACATATGCCAGGACTTGCACATCATCACAGAAATACCAGAGAGTTCAAATGGCCCTTGTCCTCTAGACAGCCTTCTCTGCATGCTGACAAGTGCACACACTACCCACACAGACTCTGTTCTGAAATTATCCCAGTCCTGCACAGCAGCAGGAACAGCCCTGTTCACTGTGCCAAAGGAGGATACAGGCACACAATAATTCTACCACCACTTAAGAGTTCCAAGAGTAAGAAGGGGATGGTGTAGGCAAATTCAAATGTTGATGGAAAAACGTTGCTAGGAAAGGGCCATTTGACTGAATAGTGGTGGGGTGACCACTCTGCCAGTTTTGCAGAATTTCCACAGCCTGTTGTTTTCCTATAACTTAAGACCATCTCTAAACTGCATACAGTTTGGGTGATCTTGTCTCTTCACTTTAGGCTCCCTTTCTCCACTTTAAGCAATGTTAACATGCCCTGTGTGTGTGTTTTGGACAGCCCTGTGGGCTGTGCTGACTGGGAACATGAGGCACTTCATTACCTGAGGAGATGTTTCTGCTGCACTGTCAAAGACAAACATGGAAAACTTTTAAGCTCTCTTGACAGAAACTCAATGAGAACAAGTTTCTACAGTAGCCTTGAACTAAACTTTCTGTATGAATAATTCCATCATTTTTTTGCGAATGCCTCCCTCACACCAATGAGCAGCTCAGCAGGATCAGATCATTTCTGTGAGCAACTGCACATGAGTGCAGCAGGTGGAAGAGATTCAGTTTTTCCATTTTCTAAAGCCAAATGTGTAAGAGGTTGTGAGGACTGAACTACATCTGAAATAATATCCACTTAATTTCAACCTGCTGTCTTTGTATGGAAGAAAACAAAATAGCAATCAGAAATTAAAACAATTTTCAATTTCTTTTCAGAAACAAAGCAAGAAATGCATCAATCTACAGGATATTTTTTTAATAAGATAACAGCAAAAGCTATATTGGAGCAGTATGGAAAACAAGAACATTTTCACACATTTCATGAAAAACAGTAGTAGCCATTATTTTTCAATCCTCTATGGGCTATTCTGTGGGCTATTTTCAACACAGCTAAGCAGGCGTGGAATTTAGGCTGTAATTTTCACAGGGACCCAAGCGAGTTAATGGCCTAATCTTTATTGAAAATACTCATCTTAACTTCAAGTTGCCAATAGCAGTAACTGCTCCTATAATCAAATATCATAGTCAGTGATTCTTCAGTACTTTTGTTCTTTCCTGGCTTATGTTACATGTTATGTTTGACATTTAAAAATAAGAAAAACAAAACAAAACCCCAACAAGTTAAGCCTTCCCTCCTCCACCAAACACAACACACACTTCCTCCAAACCGAAAGCCAACCCCACATTATGGTGGTTTAGTTATGTTCCCTCATTTGTGGGCATTACATAGCTCCACCTGTAAATCATATAAAATGCAGACATCTACTAAAAAAAAATAAAATCACCTATTACAGCTGCAAAAAGTAAATATGGACTTTTCTTTTTCTATGCTTCCAGGAGAATCATCACAGTAAAAATACAGATGCTAAAACTAGGAGGATTATACAAGTTAGAACTGGTACAAGACTGTGCATTTTATTAACATAATTTACATTCTAGCAGGATCCAATCTGGTGTTGAGAAATAAGAGTATCCAACCTCTGACAGGATAGGGCCGTGCTGCTTTCTCCTTATCACCACAAAATTAAGGTTAACCCTCTCAGTACTCCATGGATCTGTTATAAATACACAGAGAGCCTCAAACTGAAATGTCAAATGTATAAAAATGCCAAATGCTGCTCTGTATTGATGGAATCAAATACTAAAGACAATACTCTGCCTAGAGATAGGTAGCCATGCACATAACCATCCACATGACTCCAGAAATGCCACTGGAGTTTGGACTGCTTCAAATGGGGGAATAAATGTAGCCTGAGAATCTACTGCACTCAGTGATAACAACCTGCCTTAATTCTCAAAATCACACCAACTCCAGTCAATAACTAATCTCTTGGGCTGGTATTTCTGACCTCAAAAAATTAAAAGCCACACTTTAGGAACTTTTATATGGATGTGTACAAACACCAGCCGGAGTTTCCAGGTCCCTCAGGCTGAAGACAGCCTATGAACCAGTCCCTCTGCTGCTTTGAGAACAGCCAGGACAAAAGGGCTATAGGTTTTTCCTGACAACCATCCTATAGGAATGCATTCCATCACAGCCCATATTCACTCCTGCAGAAGTAATGAGATTCATATTTTACAACACCACCAGTCAGGACAGTTGGAGCAATAGTGGACAAGGTGTGAGCTCAGGCCCTGCCAAGATCTACAGTGCAGTTCCAAGAGACAAGGCACTTTTCCTTCCTACACTGTGCATTCCTGAGCTTTCTCCAAGTCCCCCTCTCTTCACAATATCACACTGGATAACCAGCTGAGAGAAAGAATTTTGAACTTCAGGGCAGCATTTATCTCAAGAGATCAAGATGAACCTTCATCCGTCAAGAAAAGAAAGGATGACATCCTAGGGCATAAGATCAAGTTGGCTGCTTAAAAGCTCAGAGAAAACCAAGTCACTAGAATGTGAGGCAGAGGCAATTTTTGGGCTTCTCCTAAGCTGATGAATGAGACCAGGTCAGCTGAGGTTCTTTCGAGTCCTAGTTCATCTCCACAGCTGCACACCCTTCCACAGCAAGTGAATAAAAGCCCTGTGCCGAAACACTGTCTGTGAATGGCTGTAAAGAGCTTTTGCCATGATGCTTTTTAGTCACTAACAGAGCACTAAAGCAACAGTGCCAGCAATGGATACAGAGACACTGCCTCAGTGCCCGGGAGCCCACACACCGTGTCCACACACACAAGGATGCACACCCACCCTGTGGCTGCTATTGCTCAGTGATCATCTGCAGAGTCCCTTTCTCCTGCACACAGAATTAACCTTACTTTCTTCTGATTTTCAAAGGATCTATATTAACTGAATTACTGTGGTGGACTTGTCTGGGTTTGCTATTTCCCCATACACGTGGCAATACTGTTTTTCACATCAGGAAAGCCAGCACACAAACTCTAAACATGCTGTATGAAAATATTAGTTTTAGGCTGCTGCTGGTTTATTTATTCTGCAGTAGGCAGGACTGCAAGTGTAACACAAACTATTGATTTCCTCAGTATAAGATTTAAAGTCATACAGGAACATTAAGAGTCTCAAATTTGATCATCTGCAATACCCAGACTACAGCAATTTGTTAACTCAGTAAAACTGCACTTGAACTGGAGCCCATATTTTAGACTCTCTTTTGATCTTACAGACAACTGCAGGGTACTACCTCCTGCAGTATGTGAGTTAGAGGAAAGTTAATTTACTGATTCCTTTATTAAGAATCAATAAAAACCACTGCAAACCAACAGGCTGAAGGAGGGAGGGAATCCTTCCTGATACTTTTTCACTGTTTTTACCTCTGAAGAGTGAGGACAAACATTCTCTGTGACACACCTGTCAACCTAACAGCACTGACTGATTTATGAATAAAAATACTTCATTGGTTTCTTTTCTTTCCCCCATATCCACACATTTAAGGATCTATCGGCCTCAACACCAGCCAACAACAGGACTTCTATCAGATAATGACATGGAAACATAAGAAATTTTTATTAACTAATCCAAAACATTTCCATATATTTCCTCTGTGTTCAGGACAGGTCTTTATTTTAGGTCTGCCATTATTTTAGAAACTAGTATAGTTACTCTTTGAAAGATCTCCTAAGCAGAGGACCTCCTTCCTTTCCCAAACTGAATCTATGTTGTCTCCATAATCCCTTCTCATGACAGCTCTCTTGCACTTCTAATCATTTCTGTAACCAAAACTCAACATTATACTCACAGTGAGCCAAGTCTGTTATACAATGACATGATAATATTGTCTAACTGATCTTCTTTCTAAATATAACCAAGTGTTGTGTTTGGGTTTTGGAGGCTCATTACATATTAAGGAGATTCCTTTACTCCTGTATGATGTGTAAATATTTCTGCCAAGAGCTGACAAGTAATTCAGAATTCAATAATGCATACAAGTAATTTTAAATTGTCCCTTCTACTGTAATTATATGGCAAGTTAATTCCATGTTCCGGCTACAGAACTGAGCTGTTTGAAGTCCTTCAGAAGTGCATCTGACAATCACTCACTTGTATGACTAATATATTATCACTCCTATCAATAATATACTACTAATCATATTAATTATTTATTTATTAATTAACACAGTGTTGTTTTCATTTTGGTTTGTTGCTTTGTTGGTTTTTTTTGTGGTTTTTTTTGCTATTGCCTTTCTGTTCCTAAAGGAAGTGTTTAAGACATGTACCACTCATGTATCTGATGAATGCTAATTCATGGTAAAATTTTGTCACCTTCCTTGTGATTATCAAGTTCCTTCAGTCTTCAGTTGTGAGGGGCTTTTGATTTAACAAGCAGGTGGCACACAATTATGCCCTTGTTTTGGATTTATTCATGTGAGCTTTTTGTGAAGAAAAGGATAAAGATAATTCACACAAGCAATATTGCCCTTACAACTGAAGGAACAATGGCCAAACATAAGGAAAAGGTGAAAGCACAAACAAAAGCTATGTTTATTGAACTTCTATGCATTTACCCTGGCTTTCCACTAGGCCCTAAGTACACATGTGCTGCAAGGAGCAATGTGGAAAGATAATGAATTGGTGCCTTTGCCTGTGCTGAGGACACTTCCTTTTTAACAATATCAATGTGGCTCTAAAACCATAAACATATATTTAAAAATCCTACTCACTCTGATGGGTATCTCTTCCTACATGCTCCTAGTAAGGTTTGTTGGGTTCTTTGCCTTTTTGTGGGGTGCTTTGGTGTTTGTTTGTGGGCTTTTTTGGGGTTTTTTGTTTCCTTTATTTTTTTGTTAATGACAGATGCAATTGGCAGTATCTGTGACCTTGAGTTGTACACTTGAGCAAACAAGACAGCCCAGTCCTGCCAGGCTGCTTATGCATTCTGAGAGAGCTCCTTCTGAGAGGAGTGTCTCAAGGAAGACAGAAGCATGATGTGCATACCAAACCAAGTGCTTCATGATTTATTTATAGGAAAAAGGGGCATATAAATTTGCTGAAGGGGAAAGAAAAATGAAGAATTTGACTTACCTTGTCGGTGTAGACGAAGAACAGAATCACAACAGTGAGTTCCAACAGAAATATAATTAACAGCATGATAAAAAACTGTCAAGAGAAGAAAGGACAGGGGATAAAACAAAAGCAAAAGCCATCAACATCTATTTCAGCTTTTTCTGGATGCATAGCAAGTACATTGAGCAGATCATGCAGAATGGGGAGTGGGACTCATACAGGCAGCAGGACAGAAAGCTGCTGCAACTGAAGGCAGGTAAAGGACTGCTCAGGAAACACCACAGTGTCTGGGAAGAGGCATGGCTCACTTACAGCACTGGTTCCAGCAGGACAGCCTAAAACCTCACCAAGAGCAAGCCAGTGCTCTTTCTGACAGCAAACCTTGAGGAATCTTCCCATGCTAGATTTTATTTTTTTCCCTCACTAGATATTAGTGATGATATCCAATGATATCCACAAAATCCACAGCTTAACTTCCCATGGCAAGAGAAGGTAGCCTGGGCCATAAATCATAGAGTCATAGCTCTTTTCAAGGGTAATTGTGAGATCAAGGGGGAAGTGAAAGGTGCACCAAGTTAACTTCATGAGCAGTTTCAGGGAGCTACACAAATCACCCATGAGTTTCAGTTGAAAGGGGCTGATTTGTACCGAAGACATCAAAGCAAAGTTCGGTCACCTCTCTTCTCATAAGCCATGAACTGCCTAAAACCCAGGAGTCAAAAGCTCAAAAGACTGGATAAAAAACTTTTAACACAGGGATTTCAGGTAGAGTCTCTAAAGCCCTCAACTCTGACTTCAGTTGAGGGGAACTGCTGGCAATGCCAAACACTTCTGGGAAACCACATCCTCTGCATTTTGTTACCACACTGGATGGGTCTGCAGCAGCATCAACACAGCACTTGCAGTCTTTAGAGTGAGCATCATCAGAGCATTAAATGAAGCCGTGTTTTGCATAGATAGGTAAAAGAGGGAGTAATTCTGGAAACTTTTTAGGCTGAGGCAAAGGTCCAGTTCCCTAGAACACAAAATTCACACACTTAACAACCTGTAAGGCTGGAATTCTAATACTGACCGACATTGACTTAATTGGAATCCCATCCCCAAGAGAAAAATGCAGTTCCTGTCTCTTCAACCACAAGGCTGCAAACCTATGAAAGTTTAATAGCTACTAAGCCTTTATCAGAATTTCTTCACTGCCTGGTAAGCCAAAACCAAACCTTTGAACCCATGGATTTATGTGACTGAATGGAGGGCAAAAAGTCACGAAGGGGAAAATACTTTTCTTCCCTGGTACAATTACTGTGTCTACAGAAGTCACTGCATTTTGCCCCATGAATCTTAAATTATTTATTTTCAAATTTTCATCATCAGTATTTTTACACCTGCCTGACCCTAATACTGGATCCTATTACTGCCCAGTTTTGAATCACAGACCTCATTTATGCCTGCGATCCAAGCTGATTTCCATATCATTACCATCCAACACTGACCTTCTGTATGGCCTTGCAAACCTGTCTTGGTGCAGCATGGTTATTTTTTACAATTTTAGCCTGCTGCATAGCATTAACTGAAACAGGACAAAGCACATCCCTCTTCGGAAAGATGCAGAGACACTTTGCTCTATCCATTTAGCTGTAGAGTATTTTGCTCATCCATAAAAGCATCACTTTTCCAAAATGTGCATGCAAACACCATTTTCTCCCTGTGAATTTTCCTGGCATAGACAGGCTTGCATGAGACAATTTCTAGAACAAAGGAGAAAGACTGTTTGTTACCCATTATATGCAGTGATCTGCATTTCCTACCACAGGACCTCAGTTTCATCAGCTTATCATTTTACCAAACCTTAATTGTCTGTGCTGATATATTCTGTGCTTCTTTCTGTCAAAAGGATAAAAGCTTTTGGAAGAACATCAAAAATAGCACTCCAATTACTCCTAAGAATGAAGCAGGGCAAAGTGTGCTATTCTTCCCAGGTTAAATTTCTGGTGCTTTAATTTGAAATCCTCTCATACTGCAGTGCTCAGAGCAGGGACCTGACAGAGTGCAGCTCCATTTCAGGCACAGAAATTTCAGCTTTTTGTCTTACCCAGCTGTGAGTGGATGTTTGTGGGAAAGTTATTAGCTTTCAAGAGACTGCATTTCACACATCATAGAGATGAGAGGGCTCAGCAGCTAAAACCTGCAAATCGTCCACCCACATGGCTCACACACGACCAGACAACCCACAAGTATCCAACAGATGTTTTCTGCTCCTGTGGTGCCTTTCTGCCATATCCCCAAAGCCAATAACCTCCAGCCCCACTTCACAGGACACAACCTGGAATGGGGGGTATGTCCAAGAACTGGAATAAAACTGAGGGATCTCTTTTTCCTTTGCTCTCAGGAAAGCTTTTCCTCCCTTGTCTGCACACACCAGCCTGGATAGAGTACAAATGAAGCCACGAGTGACTGCAGGAGAAAAGGCTATCCCAAATAAGAACATTTTTAACACCAGATGGGGAATGGTTTGGCTTAGGATATGTATGTGTACATGGATACCCAGGAGGAATGAGGCCTTTGAGAGGGCCCCATGCTGGAGTCATGGGAAAAAAAAGAGCAAGAAATAAAGCGTGGCCATAAAAGAAAAGCATCCTGCACTGATCCCCATGACTGAGTATAATGTGCAGGGAATGGACAGGAGACTGGCAAGGGGAGAGGAAAGGTATCTGGAGGGAAGCTGAGGTGTTTTCTCAAGTGCATCATTATTCTCAATACTAGGATCAGTAATTAAAATTTCATCTTAATTGGCAACAAATGAAGTGAAATTTCACGTCTCAAGAGTATCTTCCCCTACAACACCAACTCTGCTAAAAGCTACCAGCTTCAGACTGGAGCAGGGAGCTGCTCTTGCCAGCTGTGCCATTGTGTCCACCAGCTGAAGGAGGATGGACCTTCTGCTAAGATTCTGACGGTGCTCCTGCCTTCCTCAGGTCATACTAGAGAAATAGGCATGACAACGACATCAGAAAATGTTAAAATTGTTGAGTCGAGCACTCAAAATTTAGGAAATATGAGAATAAAAAAACCCTGTCAGTGATGGTTATGTATCATGTCTAAGTTTTTCCCTACATAGACTGAGAGGAGGGTCCTCCAAGCCAGGAATTTGGTTTCATGCACTGCAAATTTTGGAAGCCATACAGTGAACCAAATCGAATGTACATTGTTCAGAAAGTCAAAACCTAGATAAGGATTATCCTTTATCTCCACAGAAAAATATTTCAGTTTTATATAAAGTATCTAATTCTATCTTTTTTTACATTTGGAAACACTGGCATAGCCCATGTGGCTGTATCACAGATAACTAACAATTATTAGGAATCCCCAGGTGTGCAGACAGTGGAGACCTGTGCAGTATCTTTCATTACAAACGTTAATTGAAATCAAGCTCAACGCAGAGGCTTCACACTCATCACCTGCTAAAAGCTACAAGCACTTGCATGTCAGCTCATCTGTCACCCCCCTTCTAAAGGAGAGCTGGACCTGAACCCAAACCAACACCTTGGAAAGCAGCAGTCAAGGCTCCAGGCTGGGCTGGCTGCAAAGCAAGGCCTGCACACTACAGCATGTCCTGCCATTCACCAGACTAAAGCGTGTGCTCAGACACATGAACAGCCTGCTCCTCTGGCCCACAGCACCTTCCAAAACAGGTCCTCTTCATTCCATCCTCAGTATCCCCAAAGGGAACAATGCCCAGTCTAGGGCCAGGCCCAGCTTGGCAGATACCATTCAAATTTAGAAAGAAAAAACATGAACTTGCTGAAGGCTCACAGCACCTAAACCCCCACCACACCTGCTGGAAACTCTCACAGCTGTTTTTCAATTGAGTTCTCTCACTGTGGTGATAAATACTGAGAAGAATAAAATTGAGTTTTGTTTGGTTCACTGGGGCTGTAGGCTATTGGTATAATAAAGATTTATGCATGGAGAAACAACAATCCCAAAGCAAAGCATTCATGTGAAACTCCATAAAAAAAGATTAATCTGACCTTGTACAGAGAAATACTTTACCATACTACTTGTCAAACAGTGGGATGCAACCCAGCAGAGGTTCAGTGGAGAGGTCCCTACTGCTCAGCTTTTCATAAATTACACCTGAAATAACCCTACAGAAGCTTTGATGAGGAGGGAGGTAAGGTAACATCCTTCTGTCTACCACTGCTGATTTCCAACCCCTAAGAAAACTAAGGCCTGCTTCTCAGCAGCTACCTTTATATTCTGCAAAGCCTTTGACTTTCCCACAGATTCTCATTAAAGGTGTATGGAAAAGGACACATGCAACTGCTGCCAAACCTACGTCAGGGATGTGTACCACCCTCCTGCTGTCAGAGAGAAAATCTGCTAGAGGAGAGGAGGTCCCAACTTTCAACTCCATCCCTATTGGATCTGTACCAGGCTTTTGACTCACAACTTCCAGTTTTGTTCATTCAGGCTGTTGATAGCAGTTGGAGAATCGAGAACTGTACCCTGTGTACCTTGCTTCAAGCACATTTCCATTGCTGCTCACACAAGAACAAGAAGTTAGTTGTATTTGCCTCCCAAACAAACAGGATTCCCTGGTTTCTCAGGTGCCACAGACACTTGGCTCTCTGCATGATGACTGATATCCCTTATTAACACACAGGACTGGGTCATCTGCTTCCCCACTGTCTCTCCCTCCCAAATCTTCCCAACAGCAGGATCATATTGCTCAAATTGCCCATCTCTCCATGTCAGGAGTAGCTGATGTTCTCTCAGTCTCCCAAAGACAAAAGTGACCCAGTACAATGAAAACTAAGGTGTGATTGTCTTGTTAGCCTCCTAACATTCTGCTGTGAGACTAAATGTGATATAACTGATGGCAAACTCGAGACTGCTGTGTTTCCACTGCTTGCTGAAGTAATGCTTTTAGTTTGATGGGGGGCTGTCTCAGAAGGAGACAGGAGGATCTCAGTGTGCCAGACCTGTTTCTCAGCTTAGGTCACGACAGAAGACAGAAGCTTCTTGCAAAGATTTATTCAAATCCTCTTCAACAAACATGAAAGTAGAAGGAAGACCCAAGAGCCAGCTGTTTCTTTTGAATAGAGATACACTGCAGAACAATTTTAAAGTTCATGGCCTAGGAAATATATTGCTTACACCAAACTGCATACAAATTAGCATATCCTTCCTAATAAACTGAACAAACAACTTCAACAGACAGTCTGTACAGTTTTCCATCACATTTGAACAGCCTGCAAGGTGGACAATTGGCTTCCTTTCTGACAGACACTATGAAGCACAACACATGAACAGGGAGGTCACTCCTGGAAAATGCTCCAGCAAGGTAACTGCCTTCCACCTGCACCAGCTTCCAGGATAAAGAGAAAAAGAATAGAAAACTTACAGCCAGTCCTTCCTCTGTAACATTAACGGCAAGTTTGGTATTGTGATGATACAAATAATACAAGCATTTTGCCTTTTAGTAAGGCTGGATTATCATCACTGTTCATCTTTAATTTCAGTATTACATTTCACTTCCCAATAAATACACACTCCAGTAGGAGAAATTACAGACAATTCTTTGGAGTAAGACAGTTGGTCCTCATAGCCTGGAAGGATTATTCATTTGTCTGCTTGGTCCTAATGTGTACATACATAACTTTGGTGCTCAAGAATGAACCAGCCCTGGCAGCTAGAAGAGAGAGTCTCTTAGAATCACAGAAACACACAGGTTATCAGTGACCACTGAGGACCACCTGGTTCAACCACTTCCTAAAAGCACAGTCAGCTACATGAAGCTGTACAGAGCTGTGCCCAGTCACCTTAGGAACATCTCCAAGGATGAGGATGGACAGTCACCCACAGCCTCACTGGATATCTTTTTCCAATACTTGACTATATTCATAATAAGAAGAATAACACAAATATTCCGCATCTCTAATTGGAATTTCCTTTTGTTTTAACCTGTTATCTCTTGTACCATCCCTGTGAATCCTTCCAAAAGCTCTATTTTCCTTATATTGTACTACAAGGTAGTTAAAGACATGAATAAAATATCCTCCCTGCTTTAATTTCTTAAGACAGAACAAACCCAGCTCTCTCAGTCTGTCCTTGCACATCATGTCCCCCAGAATCATGACAGTGGCTCTCCACTGGATCCCTTCCCTTCTAGTATTCATGTGTAAAGGAATGTGGGGCTTTGTATAGTCCACAATGACCCAAATACTACATTTATCATTTTATTCTGATTTGAGACAAAGCTACATTTGAAGGATCTCTGCTTGATTTTTAGATTGTAATTTGATGTGAACAGAAATACTGTCCAAGGTAACCTCACATCCTGCACACATCCTTCCCTTCACATCCTATATTTAATACTGAAGATGTAAATGGTATCTGTCTTTTTTGAATAAATTATGTTAAACTTAAACCTACTGTCATGGAAAGAAAATGAGCTCTATCCCTGCTGAAACCAGGACACCTAGAAATTCGCAGAGCTCCATTTTGAAGTCAGAAGAACTTAATGTATTTTACAGGAGCCACACTTTACCATGCTGCCTAAAAATTCAAAGTTTTCCTCAAATTTAATATGCTCTGTAATTTTTCTATTATTTTATAATGGATTATATTATTTATATTTAAGTATTATTTAATGGATTGAGTGATGATGTCTCATTACTATGGCTGGCATTGTTAAAATCTTTTATCTTCCTGCAGAAGTGTAGCACCTCCATGCCCAACCTAATTATGACAGATGCATCAACAAACTTTGATGCATTCGTCGAGCACCAAAACGAGTAACACTGTCAGAGGTTCTGAATCCTGTAAACTACTGCCAAATTTACTGCATATTCCACACTTTGGGTAAATTCAAGCCACCCAAAAAAGTCTGAATCAATGCCAGAATTGCCACTGAGATACTGAAAAAAAAAAACAACTCTGGGTACTGAAGAACCACCCACTCTTTATAAAGGTCTTGTATTTTTGCCATTGTTGGATCTGGCTTTGTAAGCAGAGCAATATGAAGTTCATCCTCAAGCATTTTCAGACTTCCCAGAATAGCTTTTTAATAACATATTGGTACTTGACTTTTACAGAATAAAACCTCATATAATACAGATTTTGTCAGCACTCAAAAAAAAACCCAAAAAAAACCCAAAAAGAAAAACCAAAAAAACCCAACAAAACTTTCTTCCACTTTTGAAAGCAAAAGTGTTCAATGTATCACTAGTTCTCACAAGAAGTTTGATTTAACATAATTCCCTGAAGACATCTTGATCTGATATATTAATAGGGAGTGGGAAGATTATGAAAGATTCTCTTATTTTTTTTTTAATTTCCTTTGATTTTCTTTTCCAAGGTAGTGAGCAAGGAGAGGAGAACAGAAGAGAAAGTGCAATGGGAATTGTACTTTGAAGTGACTTCCTCTGCAGCCTGGAAGATTGGTACAGAAAAAGACAGAGCAGCGAACGAGAAATGACAGGACAGTGCCCAGACTGCAACAATAACTGGAATTACACTCAACAAAATCCCAGTGTATTAGTCTACTATGTGAACTTCAGAGCAAAAGGGAATGGACAGTGTGTTTCTACCAATTGCCATCACAGTGGATTCTGACTGCACATCCCAGTACCAAAGGTTTTGCTGACACTTGGTCTGAACACTCTTTTTGTTAGTTCCATGCACTTGCTCCTATTTACCATCCTTTGCAGCACCACAAATGCTTCCCTTCTGTCCACAGCATTTATACTCCTTGAATATTTGTAGATTTATGTCCCATCTGAGCCCTCTCTCTCCCATGTTGTGCATATTTAGCTCTTTAAGTACTTCCTTGGAAGTAAATCTCTTTAGTCTCACAATCATTTTTTTTTCAGCATAAAAATGATAAGTTTGCTCATAAACTGTAAAAAGGCAGTAATGTATATGAGCAAACTTACAAATAGAAACTCCATTATGAAAACGTCATGTATCTAAATTTGGTTCATCAGCTATTATTCTCTGAAAGCCTTAATGGCTAATTCATTCTGATTGTGACAAAGCCTTTCATGCCTTATGCCTGCTGGATATATAGTACAGCTCTGTTTATGTTTGGACTGTATAATTTTATGAATATGCAAAAACTCCTGCTGATCAATAAAGCTCAAAGAAATCTGCAGTAATTATTTCTGGGAAAATATACAACATATGCAGCCTTAACACATTAACAGTGTTTCATTTTAGTCTCATTACTGCTTTCAGTTGGAATCACTCAGTCTTACTGCATTAGTGAGTGAGAGTTGAGAGACCTAATATTCCCATACTATGCATCGAAGGATTTTAAGTGGTATTTTATGCCATTTCTATTTTTTTCATATTCTACAGAAAGTGATTTAAAATCAATGAAGTTCCATCAAATATTAGTCAGGTATCACTCTCCTATCACAACAGAGGGTGGGTGTAGGCCCTTTAGGAGAACACAGATTCCTTAGCACTAACAAAGGTCTCGCTGGTCTTTGACTTTTATAAGGGTTGCTTCATTTCTTCTGCAAATATAATGCAAAGGTGTGACACGATCTGGTGTGATTTTATACCAGTCAAGAGAAAAATGCATCTTACTTGTGAAGTATGAAGAAAATAAAACATGAGAGTGGCTCTTACAAGTCCCTGTGCCACTCCACTCATAAAGCAGCTGCTTGAGTCCATCTAACACAGGAAGGGCTACAGTCAATACAACTAAAAGGCTCTGGCTTGGCTTTAATCCAACCTGCTCCATCTGTGGTAATGCCATGCAATGTTCTTATTTCTAGGAGTGTCAAAACAGTGCCTAGAAACTGTGATGTATGTGTAAGTGAAGAAGATAGTGAAAGAGAAGAAGATGGGCAAGGAGAAAATAAAGGACAAGATATTCTGTCTGTCCTTAAATTCTATTGCTGGTTTTACCCCCAGTTTGGGGTTCTCAAATGTGCTACACAGAAGCAGCTGCACCAGATGCAGCTTGTCAGTCTTGTAGTAGCTTAAAAAATGAAGAAGCAGGTAGTGTGCACTACCTAATTCTGCCTTTTAGCTGGTAATACTGAGGGTCTGAAATATCTGTAACATCAAATCAACTTTGGCTGTACCTTGTGTGGCATCAATGATTTACACAAAGTAGCCTCCGTTTCTTTACCTCCAGGGTCACAGTTTTCTGAGGTCCATGTAATTCTACCCCTTGCAGAGAAAGAAGTCAATATTGCTCTTCGATTTAGGATATATTAATAAGGTGGTTAAAAATAACAAAAGAATGACTGGGAAAAAAAAAGGACACATGATGCTTTACTAAGCCTATTGCTTTCTATCCAAGGAGATAATATTATTAGGGGGGAAAAAAAGCAAATGTTATGCTCAAAAGTGACACGAATGTCTGGGCTGGCAAGGAACACACAGGTTACATGTCATTTACTTTCAAAATTGAAGTAATTCTGTTGTCTTTCAGCACTTGCAGGTGATCCTAGGCCTGGATCTGGAAATGGCTTAGAGCCATGTTTCTTTTGAAGAACCTCTGGCACATGAGAGTTGGTGGTATTGCATCAGTCTGTATCAGAAATTAAATATACCCTGTGAGGTAAGCCCTTCCTACACATTGACCCTAGGGTCAAGTCTAAAACCAGAGGGGAAAGGACACATCCTTCTTTCTCTCCTCAGTTTCCAGATCCTTTGATTAAGTGCTCCCAGAGCTGAAGAAAAGAAGGGAGGACTCAGAACGAGTTTCAGTACCAGCCAAGTGGAAGAAGCTAAAAACTGAAGGACAAGGAGGAACAGATTCTTCATACTTAGAAACAACCAAACTAGGGGAGATTGGTGCTCAGTCCTTACAGTCCAAGCAGGCAGCAAGTTGGAATTACACATGGAACACAGCACTACACAGAAGTGATACACATCATGTATAATGCTCTCAGGCTGTATTTTTGGTCTCTGCATTACTTGCTTGCTGCTGTGGCTGCAGCCAGCATTTCCCTGATTTTGCTAGTTTGATTGCTAAAGCACCAGCTCATGTACTAAACTGGAATGAGAATCTACTGCTTGATCTGTAGCATTAAATTACTGAGATGAAGTAATTTACAGGCTGTTTCTTTCTCATTTAGTTGCTTTGAAATAAAATCCCTGTCACCAATGAAGTTTCAGCTGTCAGCTCTCTGGATCCAGTGATACTATTGAAAACAGTAGGTTTTTAAAGTTTCCTTTTCTTCCTACTCATTAACTTTTTTTCTTATTTTCTTTATGGCTGTTTCACTTACAGATGAGCTGGCTGGAGTTCAGAAAACTCTCAACAGCACAGTAAAAAAAAAACCATGAGCACGCATTTTCCCCTTGGACTATTCCATGAATGAGAGTATTTTGATGTCTGGATAGTCACACATGTATGTATATAGCATCAGTGCATTCTACAGCTGGTCCTGACCTAATATCAAGTTTTAAATCTGATTTTATTCATTCCAGCAGCTGTGATGAACTACTTGCTTATTAACACAGAGTTATCATTTAAATTAAACTGAACACACAGATCTGCCTGTTAATGATTACTTTCCTTCCCCTTCTCATTAACCATTGTTTCAGCTTTTCTACAATAAAAACCAGGGTTATCCACAAATCAGGATATATCAGAATTAGGGGAAATGGGTGTATCTAAGCCATTTTGTTAATTTACAACACTTTGTTAATCCTTGACGTGGTGGAACATACACAACCTTGGTGCTTTATAAGAAGGCAGCTGGCTTCAGATAATCAGAGAAAAATCAGCATTTTGTCTTTTTCACTCCTTTCCCCTTTCTAATTGATTCTTGTGTAGGTAATGTATGGAGAAGGATCCCCTCATCCTATACCTTTTTTGACTGGATTATTGGCCATGCTGCATCCCAACCAAAGCAGAAGAATTTGTTCTTGGTACCAAATTGTTGAAGGAAAAAAAAGTGCCACAAAATCTGAGGGTGAAATAAAGAATTTCCTAGGAAACTTATTTCCATCTATACATGTGTCTGTAGGAACCAAATAAGAGATGAAAATCTTTCCTTAACATAGGGCTCCATACTGTTTTTATCGGTATTCCTATGACCTCCTGGACCAAAAGTAAGTCCCTATTTTCAAAAACATACACACTAGACCATATTCACAGATCCTTTCCAGCAGTTTCTCTAAATGTTGTGTTTTGCATTTAACTGAAGGCAGTGGTGCAATTAGGCTGATCAGCTCAGCTGGGACAGCCTGCAGTGCTGCCCACAGAAAACAGCTAAGTCTGCCAATTATCATTTTCAATAAAACAAAAAATTGAGAAATAATTTTGCTTTGGGATATTTAGTTTTCATCTGGACACAATACATATGATAAAAGAAATCAAAATTGTCATTACTATTGAGGAAACATGGACTAAATGCTTTATAAAGGTCACTGAAGCACACAGGATGGCGAGATATGTTCTGATGTAGTCACAGAAAGATGATGAAGGCACTGAGTTTAGATTTAGACAATTTGGTTTTGCTTCAAGGCTCTCTCATAACCTCCCAGTGCAACTTATGCAAGGCACTTAGTTTCACTTTGCTGCAGCTCCCTGTCTAACGAGGATAATATTTTCCATTTGTCTTATCTAATTAGACAGTAAGCTCTACTGGTCAGGTACCTCTGCTTACCCAGAGTTTTATAAAGAATGAGAATCCTCATGGGCTGCCTGCAGGGGATACTGTAATACAGGTAATAAATTACATAATCCATTGTGATTGAATGTCTGGAGCTGAGACTTTCAACCTGGACTATCCATGGAATAATGAACGACCTTTTTCAGGGCAAGCATACAAATATAGATATCTGCTAAACGTGTGCAAAACACAGGGAATTCAGGCAATTTAGCTCCTCAAACATAGATCTTAAGTAATTAACATAAAAGATAATGTTTATACAGACCCTTAAGGATCAGCTGGGTCAACATCTGAGCACTGAAGTACTTAATCAGGCATAAATCTCTTTAGCATAAAGAAATGGTCTGCTCAGGTGTACATACAGCACCTGCCTGAAGTCAGCACTATGATCAAGGCACCACCACTGATTGTGTTTGAGTGGCAAAGTGGAGCTCAGCTCCTGCCCTCAGCAGGAAAGCACATGCAGTGCAGTGGGGCTAAGAGCACACAAGCCAAACAAAATTCACAAATATGATGGATATGGATAACAGCTCTGATGCACATCAGAACTGTATTGCAATTCCAAAGGAAAAACTAGCAAAGATGGATTCCTAATTTCGTATCAAGATAACCTATAGAGATTTGCAGTACAGCTACATGATCTAGCAATGCAGGACCAAATACCTATGAAAAAACAACAATGGAATCCCCTAAATTAACCTTCTCAAGTCAGACTCCTGCCTTAATGTCTCTGTTACTGGTCCAGGACACTGACACAACCCATCAGAACAAAGCTGCTGTTTTCTAGCAACACCTGAGCGAGTAGCAGAGGGACTTCAGTCATACAATCTTGAGCAACAATACTGCAGAAATGTTAAACAAGTCTTAGTGAAGCAGGAAAGCACTGCTTGCCCACTTCATTCATCAATTTTCATCTATATTCAGTTGTAAGGTTATATATTCTAGGTTGCATACTTATCTCATGAATGCCTGTTGCTTTGATTTCCCTAGGGAAATCTAATAATGGAAAAGTTTGTCTTCTTTCACATTGTAGCTGGAACAAATAAGAATCA
The DNA here is from genome assembly GCA_013389925.1 of Aegithalos caudatus. Taxonomy (NCBI): domain Eukaryota; kingdom Metazoa; phylum Chordata; class Aves; order Passeriformes; family Aegithalidae; genus Aegithalos; species Aegithalos caudatus. Next base: position 992,102 of record WEIU01016788.1, on the reverse strand, counting down.
GTGCAAATACCAATTCTTTGTTCACTAACGTCTTAGAATGACAGCTGTAAAAATTCACCCCATCTATCTGTTTTTGCAGAATGCATAGAATGGTTGAGGTTTCCTTTAATTTTTTCATTTACACTCTTGGATTTTCATATTATTCTGTTCCCCTTAATGCAGAGAAATAGGAATGGGCCTGTTTCTTAAGAGATTAAGGAAGTACTGACTATACATTTTCCTGACTAAATATTGCTACTGAGTAAAGAAAATCTGCAGTGGACATCAGGTAATTCCTTTCAAGTCAGTAAATCTGTGAAGCTTCAGACTATCTAAACTCTCAGTTCAGAGACTTAATGTGAATCCTCCTGACTACTACACACAGCTGTGCTAAAATCTCATTTACAAACTGAACTTTACTTCTGCTTTCAATCTCCTTTCCCCATCTACCCTCCACTCCTCAAAATACTTGGTCTGTTCTCCCTTCTTTCAAAAGTCATTGGCAAATGCCAGAGGTAAGTAATTACTAACACCACAGCATCCTAGTACTAAGGAGCTTACAGGTGTGCTCTGACAACCCAGTACAAATGTCATATGTGCAGAACAAAAAAATACATGATCAGAGTCTCATCTGCTCTGCATCTTAGTGTATGAAATGTAAACAGGCCGAAATGTCTCTCTGATACTGCTCGCTTTTCATTCCTCAAGCAAACTCTGTGGGAAATCTCATCCCTTCTCACATCATCAAACAGTAGCACTATTTCTAAGGCAAGACCTTCCACAAACATCCTGTGTCTACCATCACATCAACTTCTGCCCCTCCAGTCCAGGTGGGCTGAGATAGTCCTGCTTTCCCCCCATTTCATTTTAGGATCCCCTCAGTGCTTCATGCCTCCTGCAGTATCTCCAATTTCTTCCTCCAAACTGCCCACCCAAATAACAACAGCACATCCCCTCAGCTAGTAACTACCACAAGCTTTCCACTTTCTTCTGCTTTTAGGAAGCAGAGCAAGAAGTGCTCCTGTTGTTTGGGAAGTTTGTCTTTCCAGCCCTTGCAGATCAGACTCCCAACAGTCCTGCATAAGGATGAGGTTCACTATGGGAGCTATGAGCAAGTTGAGGTCCACATTGCTCTTGGTTAAATCAGGCATGACCATGTAGTTTGTGGGCTTAAAACACCACACGTGTCTTCAGGGAGATCATAAAGATGCAATTTCAGAGTGGGTTGCAACAGGAATACAGCACAGGCAGAGAATTCACATAATCTTTAATACTGTCTATGATCAATACTTAACATTCCAGGCTTTCTGTCACACTGTATGGAGCCAAGGAAAAGGGGAGGTCAGTGAAAACTGCTAATCACTCAGAGATACACACCAATGTTTTACTCAACACAGCAATGTCTGATCTCACACATGTAGGACATAAGTATCTGCCAACCCACCATGACAATATTCTGAGGTATTCCCCCAGCTTGCTTCATTCCACTTTCTCTTTTTTTTGTCCACTCCAAGGCTCACTTCTTCAGACTATTGTATACAGACTGCTGAAACATGCAAGGTATGCAACATTCGAGCTTCTACTTCTTGCTTTCCTTTTCTTTGCATTTCCATTAGTAAGTTTTCCATGTTTTTAAGCCCGCCACAAACCTGCCAGAACTGCCTGCAAACCTTGTATAACTCCTGTCTACCCCAGTTCCCTAAGTTTGTTTAATGCTCTGAGTAAACCTGGTCTAGTGAAAGGTGTCCCTCTGATGTCATGGGAGCTGGAATTAGATGATCTTTAAGGCCCTTTCCAGTTCAAATCATTGTGGGACTCCAGTGCTGGGGCTCAACAAAGATCAGGAGGTGAGGGCAAATTACCCAAATGCAGGGATTGGTGCAACACACCCAAACAGCCTCCATCTTCCCCTCTTAAACACCTGTGCAAGCACACTTCAGTTTCTCCATTTCTACTTTCAAAGCTCCTATTTCCAAATGGAATAAAACATTACATAAAGTTAGCTAAAGCAAATGCCTCATAGGAAGATATGGAAGCTGCATCACACACTAGCTAGACAACTTACTCCATGAGTGGCTGTCACATTTGCGGCAATGCCTTCTGGAGACATAAATTCAGTTCCAAAAGCAACCTTAGCTACCACCAGGACCAAGATGTTAAGTTGTGGCCAGGGAGATGTTGAAAGGAGTGTAAGGACTTGATCTGGGAGTGATTAAACATCGTGTGTGTTACAGACACATAAGGCTGGGAACACCTAGGAGCTTTCCCTTTACAATTTAGATAGTAAATCCTATTGCAAGCCAGCTGCAACAAAATAATTCTCTTGAAAGAGTGGACAGGCATTTTCAGGGATGCTTAAATAACCCAGAGATATTCTGGGAAGAGATAATTTTCACTGTGGCAGAACACAGTGTTGGGAACACCTGTGGAATAAGAAAAGAATGAAGGGATATAGCAACTGCACACCCTCAGAGCAGCCCTGGTTTGATATTCAGCAATTCCTTTCATTCAAGCACTTGTTTTGCTAGCTGTGTTTCCTAGAAAAATGGGAGCTGGCCAAAACCAAATGCCCTAGCCATACCCTTGAAAACACTATTCCCAACAGAGGTCAAATAGAACCAGCAGTCTGGGGAAAGGAAGACTGAGGACAAGCCTGCATAATAAGGCTTTGCTCCCAGAAACAGGAGCTGCTACCACCATCCATTTCTATTCCAAAGATATAGGCACAACAAAAACAACTCACAAGAGCACAAAAATCTCACTGGTATTTACAGACAGTGAGAAAGTACCAATGCACTGTGGAAAGTTACTCTAGACCAAATAAAAACTGAATTCAATGTGGACTAATGAAACTGTATTTCAACCCTCTACAGTCAGGCTTATTCAGAATTAAAGTAGCTATAATCAGCTCTAACATAACTCAATTTTGAAGAAAATTGAGTAAATACTGAACAGCTACAGTACAAAAAGGCAAGGTCAGGCAGACAGAGTGAAATGCAGGGACCAAATCAGATCAAGCTTCCCCATTCTCCTGTGCAGAGAGTTCCTAAATGAATTTGGATTCCTTTGCATTACTTAACTTAATGCATCGAGCACAGTTCTTACGTCATGCACTGAGGGACCCTGGATCTGAGTGCTGTGCAGTACGTCAGGAGGAGCAGCACCTGCAAGCATTTCCACCTCCCATGGAAGCCCAGCTGGGGGTGGCTGAGTGCATTCACCCTGCCTGGGCAATGGTGGCTGATCAAGGGAGTCTCTGCCCTTGCCAAAAGGACAGATGAGGGACAAAGAACCACAAGAGATAAAAGCCTTAAACTCTTCCGGTATTGAGCACTGACTGCCAGATCCTGACCTGATCCTGACTGCCCAGGCACCGCTCACTGCTGCCACACCTGGGCTAGGCCTTCAGGAAAGCACAAAGTAGGTGATTCATTTTGCACATATAAGCTATGCCATTAGACTTTGCACCCTGTGGGCTCCTGCTTCAATTGGCATTGAAGCTGTAATCCATTACATCTGTCTGGGCACACACTTCCTCCACAAAGTGTGTATTTATAGGACTGTTAAACATGTCAAGGACTTTCAGCTTCAGATTCTGACTTCAGCCTTCCCAGTTTAGATTTTCTCTCACATAACTGGCTTAATTTCCATTTATATTGCTCATTTGAGTTTCAAGCCACATACATAGCCTTTACTAGCCTAGACTAGGTTCTGACTGCCTAAAAATCAGCAGAAAAGTCCTCTATGGAAAGAGTCCTCTATGGAGGCTTGGAATCTCAGTCACTTAAGCAATTTGGGGGTTTGTGCGCCTTAACTTATCCTATAGTTCCCAGGAAAAAAATTAATATGTGAAGCACAGTAAGGAACAGCCTTTTACAGAGGCATCACCAAATGAGCAGCTGAACCACGTATCCTCTTCACTCTGAGATTTGCCAAACCCCATGGTGAACTCCTAGACTTGAGGAGCAAGATCACCTCAATTCCTGGTCCTCAGCTGAAGAGGATGCAAAATACACACTTAACACCAACTACAGAATTCACTGCTCCTAAATTTCACCTTTAAGTGGCATCAAACTGCATTTTGATAAAATACACCAGGGATGTGCCTCAAGCTTCTGTGAAATCATGGACAGCTGGCACCTTATTAATCTTTGATTTCACAGCAGTCTCCTTGTGCTAGCATCTTCGCTTGCTGACATCTCAGCTTTTGGAGAGTTAATGGTTGGAAAAACCAGCATTTTCAAACCTGAAGGTCTTAATTTTCAATTTAAACCAGAATCAACCACTTCAGAATCAACCTCTTTCCTCCTTTCCTTGAAGTCCTGCCCAGGACTTCAGATAATCAATCCCACCAGGGCAAACATTTGGAGTGGATTGCTATCAAAGCTCAGTGAAAAAGAATTTAGAGATACACTAGAAAAGATGTCTTCACAAAACTCTTCCTCTTCTCTGAAGCGTTCAAGGAAACCTACACCACCACTAACAATTCCCTTCCTGCAGGTCTCATCCTCCATGGACAGCATGGTCAGGAATGACCAGGCAGCTCCTTGGAGCGATGATCAAAGCCTGTTTCACACACAACTCACGTCTCATCTGTGTCAAGTGGGTAACTCTGTTGAGATACAGGTCACTGCAGCATGCATTGCAATAGCACCAGCATCACAAGACAGCAAACACTGCAGCAGCTCAATACTCACACTCAGCAGGAGGCACTTGTTTTCTTTGATGGCACCTATGCAGCCCACGAAGCCAATGATCATGACAAATGTCCCCGTGACGATCAGGAGGTTGGCAGCTGACAGGGACGGGAAAGAAGAGGAGAGGGTGGCAAAGTTCCCTTGGGTAACAGCCAGCCAGATGCCTACGCCAAGGATTCCACAGCCTCCCAACTGGGAAAACAAAGAGAAACAAAGAAACTCAGTTATTGTATCCAAGCAAGCCCATATCTGAATCCAGGTCAATATGGCAGTGGAGCAAACAAGCAGTCACACCTAATAAGAAGGGATTTCTCCCTATGATACTTGCAGTAGGAAAAACAAAGGAGAAAGAAAAAAAATTATAGAGAAGTCATCAGCAAGATGCAACCCTCAAAAAGTCACAGATTTCCTAAATCCAAGACATGAGCTCAGATACCAGGTCTTTTGCTCTCTAGTGAAAAAGCAGACATTGAATAAAGGCTAAATTCCCAAAGGGTCAGCTCTCAAAGGGACTGAAAAAATTCCTGTCCTATTTAGGTACCTTAGAGAACTGCCCAGAATGGTTGAAGCGTTGTCAATTCCCCATTCTTCCCATCCCAGTACACTGTCTCTCATCCCTGACACAAGCCATAAACAAACCTTGCCAGAGCATCCCCCTGGCAGGACACCTCATACTTCTTACTTAGTTCCTGTCTAAGGTCAAGCCTCTCCTGGAAGCAAGAGAGCATTTAGAGTGTAAGGCAAAGAGGATTTTGCATTATTATCTAGTCACAAAGCCCAGCATCACTTAGGTTCCTTTCTTTCCTGCTCTCCCTTTAAAATAACCAATTTTTATTGAGTTTATAATTGCGCTTTATTATCCAAATCAATTAAAGGCTTGGAAAGAAATTGTGTTCACAGAGTAGTAAGCCAGACATATGCAGGAGCATATCCACTAAATACCTGCATAAAGTGGATGAACATAAGGCAACTCATGAACCAGGGAAGGAAAAAGATAGAGCTAATTCTGAGGCAAAGCTAAACCTCAGAAATGAAACACAGGGGAGAAACACAAAAGCCAAAGCAATTCCTTATACTAATTACTAAGGTTGTCTCTTAATGCCACTGAATTCCTCCCCAAACAGCAGACAATAAAGGCAGCTGGGTTTTAAGGCAGCACTCCTCATCCCAGCTGCAAACCAGTCTGTTTTGTTCAGAGCTAAGGAACCAAACTATACCTCACTACAGTACACCTCAGCTGCACCAACCTGTGCCTCCACTGAGAGAAAGAAAGTGCCAAGACACAGGGGCTCCACAGGGACTCAAATTGCCTCATTTGGGAGTCTTTGCATATTCCAGGCATCCCAAATCACTGTATTCAACCTTTCACAAGTACCTTCTTACAAGTGCTATGGAGGGACAGTCCATGTCCTGACCATATACATTGGAAATACTTCCCCTCTATTCCAACTTACAGAGCATGATCATTAACATTGTCCAAAATGATTAAAGGATAACCAAGGGACAGGAGGGGGAAGAATACTTAGAGAAGGTAACCCACTGAAAATCATTTAGGCTAAGGGAGGGGATATAAAGAAAAGCAATCCTCATGGCCCAAGTAAAAAAAAAAATGGAACCATTTAGGAACAAATTCCCTAAAGAGAGAATAAACCTCTGAAGATCTACTGAAGGAGATAACACAACGAGCTAAGCTAAAACCAGACTGGTCAGAGCACTGAAATACAGTCAGGAATAGCACTAAACTGGCTGAGGAATGGGATGAAAAGTGCACTTCTGCCTCTTCAGCTTGGTGGATGTTTGCCTCAAGATCAGTCTCAGAGCAGGAGGCTGCTCAAACAGCCCAATTAAGCCTAATGAAGGCGGATGCCCAAGAGCAGCAGAGCCATGACCTTGCAATACATTTTGCTCTTCAGTTCTTTGTTCTGAAGCAACTCAATGGCAGCAAGAAGAGGCAGTTTATTTCATCACCTTTCATGCTCCCCGTGCTGCTTTGAGTGGTACCAACACCTACAACCATCACTTGTATTACAGGATGTGGGTCTCACTGAGACTGCTGTAAAGGCAAGACCTGCTTGCCAGCTCCTTCATCATCCACTAAATTCTTTATGATGCACAATGCTTAATGTTTAAGACATTGTCTGGACATTTGAATTTGGCATCTTCTGACTCCAAAGTCATTCTTGTTTGCAAAAACTGGAAATTCACCAGTGGCACAAAACATCAGAAAACCAGGACACAGTTCATGCAAAATGCCACAAGTGGGGCTGTAGCCATTTAGATCAGGGATGAATATTTCCGGTCACTTATTCAGTAGGAGTATCTCACTACACTGCCCTTGATTCAGAGATACTATGCTCTCCAGCAGCTCATTATATTCCTATTTCTGAACAGATAATGCACAGCTCTTCCTCAGGTTGATTGACTAAACTTGAAATGCACAAAGGAATCCTTTGAACATTAAACCACCTGGCTCAAACTGGATTTCATAATCTCAGCACACATTACTGAAGACTGCTCCACCTTACTTCAGCCCTGTTCCTCTTCCCACATCAGAATATGTACTCATGGTCCCCAAATAAATTTACTAATCTATCACACCAGGCACACCCAGTAAACAGAGGCCATCCTTAGCTCTAGACTAGACTGCACTTTAAAGCCCCCTTTTTGCCCAAGAAGCAAAGCCCACCTGCAAATCTCCATCCAGTGGCATTTTAACACTTGATCATGTGGTTAAGGAAATGCTAAAAGAACCAAGACCCACCAAGACAGCCACAGGACCCTTTACAACAATAGCTGAATGTTTTCTATTCCAGAACGTTCAAAAAGCTTGCTCCTCATCCCCTCTGCCCTCCATTCTGAACTGAACTGCAATGTAATTCCCAGTCTGAGACCCAGGGATTAGAGGCATCACATTCACTTATTCTGGATCAGAGCCAAGAGAAAACAGATGTAAGTTGGTTCCATGCTGCATGACCATTTTTACTTCCTCCTCTTGGTATCTAAGGAATGGATAATTTTAAATAGTTATTTATGATGTTCCCTCTCCTCACCCCCATCCCCAACCCCCAGCCCTTTTTTTGTGTCAAAGAGTGTCAGAAGCATAGTGAGGAAATGATAAATTTTGACAGTTTTCTGGGCTTGCTGATATGTGAAATTAAACAAAACCAAAACCATTAACAGGGCTACTTTTGACCATGTGAGGATCTTCTGCACAAACAGTGATGCTATCATGGTTAAAAGAGAAATCATTAAGACAAAAAGACTAGAGAGAGGTCTACAGCTTGAACCTGATTTATTGGCAGCCAAACGAGAGTCTGTATTAGCTCCATTTGGTAAGTGCAGAGTTGACTTTAATTTTTTTTTTTTTTTAAAGTCCATTTCAAAGATGCCAGGCTACTGACAGTAGCATTTTTTAAAATTCCCTTGTGAAATGTTTAACACATTACTTGCCTAATTTTTCATTATAATCCACTCTCTTGCAAGCAAGGCAGTTCATGGCAAAACCTGAACCAAAATGCAAATCTATTTCTTTCCAAAAAATGTTGCCTATTTTTTTGCAAAGTCTTTTATTCTAAGGTCAAAACAGTGGGACACCAGAGGGAATACTGTCACAGTCCTAAGACACAGGATATTTGAGTCAGGTGTTTGCTCCAGGAAAGACCTCAGTGAAAACCTTGAATGGATTGTTTGGTGCATCTGTGCCTGAGCTGCAAAACTGTGAGGAAAGGACACAAGCAGTGGGTTCTTTGCAAGCCCTGGACTTTGCAATTGGCTGTGGAATTAGCAGAATACTCTGCTCAAGACAAATTGCTCACAGGCATTTATAGAGCAGAGTCAAGCAGTACAGCAGGTGTCTTACTCTAAAAGCAGAGATTATCTGTCTCTTCTTCCCCCAGAGATAAACAGACACGTGCACCTGCTCTCTTGGCAGAAGAGCTGGAATTAGATCCACCAAATTGTTCTAATGGGCTAGAAAATAAATTATTCAGGCTTCAGTGCCTACATTTAGAATTGATCTTACAGTATGATAATCAAAGTAATCCCAAACAGCCCTGGATATATGCTTGTTGGTGGAGAAAATTATTCCAAAGTTACAGCCACACACTTAAAATACTGCAGGAGAAATTGACTCATTGTTCATTGTAATGGTGCTGGTGCCTTTAAGTGGGGTTTTTTATTGGTTTTATTAGATGGAAAATGCATCTAATTAAGGTTTCTCCTATTGTATCTGAGTAGGATCTACTCATCACACTTCCTCTTTTAGCAAAAAAATATTCCTTGTGTGTTAAGAAATACACTGATAGGAGAATCCAAGTGGAAGATATGACCAGTTGTTCTGCAGTTAAACTAACTCCCTTTGAGGATTTTTTCCCCCAGTCTCTGCATATTTAAATTAGAAGGGTTCTCTCAATCCCACTTGCACAAATATACTTCCCCTACCAAGTATGGAATTAAAGTATACAATGAAAAAAAAAAAAACAGCATCTAAGTATCAACAGTAGTGATGTGAACATTATCCTGCAAATGTTCTGCTAATATCAGGCACTTAAATTACTGCTGCTTTCAGCTAGACACAGCGAGGGGGTGGAAATGGAATACATATGTATATTGACAGGATCAAATGAATCAAGAAGCTCGTATGGAGAAGCAGGAGCATGGGTGTAAGTGCAAAGGCTGCAGCGCTCCCCACACACCCCTGTGAGCAACCTCTCTGTGCAGCTGCTGCCTGCCCAGGAGGGAGTGGCCACTTCTGGAAAACACCTTCAAACATGTTGGCCACTTGTGGAAAACACCTTCCAGCAGGCGGTTCATGGCCATTAGAGTACTGAAGGCCTCACAGCCAACATCTGCCCCACGCCACCGTGACCGACTGGCAGTGCGCAGCAAGACTGAAATTGCCAGCGGTGTCCCCCCACATGGATCGACTCTGGCAGAGCTCATGAGACATAAACTGGGAGTGTCACCTCAGGGTGACACAAGCTGCAGCTCTTTTGCTAGCCAGAGGTCTGAAATTTAACAAATATGGGATGGTAGAAGCACTTTTCTACTCTTCAGAGTATTGGGGTTCTAGAGCTCTGCAGTGTAAAACTAAAGGATATGCACAGACTCCATCCAAATGACCATGATCTGAGCTGTGTCCTTTTAGCAAGAATTTAAAAAGAACTACGGAAAAAAAACCAAACAAAACACTTGAAAAAAGATCAGTTAGTTAGGACCACACTCCTGGGAGTGAAGTGAGTGGAACAATAGCATTCCCTAAACACCAATATGGGATAGGAAAGGTGAATAGAGGATCACTATTCATTTTTTTAAGATTAAAAAAGCTAGAGTTTATTTGGTATGCAGATTGAAAAACAATAAAGTCAAGTACTCTTTCACAAAACATTTAATTAAATTCTGGAATTCATTGCCACAGAGTTTTGTGGAGGTTGAAATATATCCAGGTTCAAAAAGGGATTACACAAATCAAATGAGAGCAAGGTATCCCAGCATTTCTTATAAATGATATTTTACTTGCAGCCCTTACAGGGGAAAACTTTAAACTATTAATTGGAGGAGCTGATTAAAATATCCTGGCTTGTCCCTCCTTTTTTCTTATATTCTCTCTAAGCATTCATGAGCAACCATGACCAAAAATAGGGCACTCAGTGTTGAAAAGGTTTTATCTAGCTAAGGGCATTTGTTTGTTCTCCTTACTTCACCCTCATCCCCCACTAGTTTAAATGCTCACTTAGCATTTGAATTTTGGGGTTTTTTTGGGTTTTTTATTTGTTTGGTTGGTTTGATTTGTTTTTGTTTTGGTTGGGGGTTTTGTTTGTTTGTTTTGGTTTTTTGGTTTTTTTTCTTGCTTGCTTGACTTGGCATCAGCCTACTTTCAGAGGCAGAGACACCAATCAAGGAGTTAAATTCCTGTATCTCCTTACCTACATCATATCCTTGGTTTTGTATCAATGAATACACAGCTTATTCCAATGTAAAATTTAAAGATCAGTTATTTCATCAAATTAATTTTTATTTAATCCCTATCTCCCTCAGATCCACTGGACCTACAAGTGCTGTATTTCTTTTCCAGTCAGCAGGCAGATTGTATTCAGCCTGTTCTCTCTCAGGAAGGGGGGAGGTTAAATGTATAACTGAGAAAGGCACAAAGCATTTCAAATGCCAGTCTCTTCAGCTCTACATAGAAGCAGTAAAAATTTAAAAGCTCTGCAAAACTAGTTATTTGGCCCTACCATCTCACATCCTATTCACTTTCATTAAAAATTAGTTTTGAATACAAAAACCTCACATTGCAATATGGGCCCCTATGTAGACAAGCAGCAGCCAAAGACCTCCAAGACCCTCCATCCCCAGCTGGTCTCAACAGCACGACTGAGGGGTCACCACCCCGAGCAACAAGAGCCAGGGATACAGCCTGAATGTCCCACTGGACATTGTCTCTTGAATTAATGTCCTGCCTCTCCTTTACAAGCCACTGTCTTGTCAGTAGTGCAACAGTGTGCAGCACTCAACATAATTTCCAAGTAGGTGTGCCATGCCATCTTCCATGAGCCTGAACCTGATATCCTGCAGGACAGGCAAGCAACTGTTACATGAACACAGGCAGCTGAGTGCTACAATCCCAGCCTGTGTTCTGCCTGCCAGCATGACATTCATGCCCTCACTGCCCTCTAACTCCACTGTGTCTTGTAAAAGGTTAGAAGAAACACGTATCAATAGCTCATGTTGTTGTTTTCCTTCCCTTTTGACCCTTCTCTCCTACAAAAAGGCTTTGTTTTAGGATATTCCACCCAGTGCATGAGCCTGACAAAAACCAAGTGATTTTATCAAGCTTAAAAGGAGCTCTGCAGTCCTGTTTGTAAACTACATGGGTAAAGAAACATCACAGGAACGGCATTCCTTTTCATATTGTCAATAATGGAAACATTCAAAATGCTGCATTTTCTGTTATCCTGGTGTGGATTGAGCCTCAGGAACTTAAGCCCCAAGAAATTCATTATTCCTTCTCAGCTGAGTTCCACCACTAAATTGCAGTCTCATACAACTGAAGTAAATTTGGGGACAATTGAAGACATCAAAAGACAGACTCTCGTGCTGACACCCCGCTAATGGAAAAGTGAATAAACAGTCATTCAGGTAATCCCTGCTGTTTTATGAGTAGCATTCTCCTACACACTTTCTCCTCCAAATCATAGCTAGCTGTCAACTACAGGCACAGAAGAACAGAACTGCAACATTTATGAGTTAATACCTCCAGCCTAAAAAGTGATGGTTTCCCTTCATGGGCGCAAAACTCATTGAAACACTTAAAATGTGTGCTCAATTGCATCCTTATTCAGCAATGCAATAAAAGAATGTGCTTAACTGCCACTGACCTTAATTAGGCCCTTTTGTAATGCCATGAATTGCCCTGTGCTGCAAAGCTCTGTCACCAAGGATGTAAAAACTTGCAGAACTAGAACAGTTGAGAATGACCTATTAAGGCAGCATTGCTGATAAAAGATTAAACATAATAAAAGAATATTAAAAAGCGGTGATTATCAGTGTCACAAGCATCCAATCTGGGAACTTGCCTAAACTGTAACTCAAATTAAAAATTATGAGGAAAGCAGTGAGTTAATGACAACTTACTGAAACAGAGCAAATGTGTGAGTTAGAAAAGGAAAAGGGATGAAGACACTACCACTACTCTTTCCAGGCTCTAGCTTTAACTGCTGTCAAACCAAAAGTGTTAAAGCTTTTTCATCTGCTCCTCAAATGTAATTTCTAAATCCACCTGGGATCACTGTAATGAAATAGATACAGTTGTAATGAGGAATACATGCATGAGGTCTGGAATCAGAATCCATCAAATGAAGGCAATTATTTAACAAAGAAGCAGCAGTGGAAGAAAAGTGGGTGGGACCAGGAGTCTCCTTTCTGTTCCATCCCTACAGCAATAAATAACTTTTAAAATTACTTTGTAGCATAAACTGGTAAAAGACCAGATCTGGAGCTCTAGATGCAATTGTAATCACCTGTTGTCACATACCTAGCACTAAATACTGAAAGCAATAGAAGCAAATACAATTGTAAAGTTTGGGGGGTTATACAATACAAACCCTGTGATTTTGTAAAGGAGATTACTGGTGGAAAATTTTACCTGAACCATTTGGTGAGATGCTGAGAGATACTGAGGATGATAAGCCTCCAACAGTGACTCCAGAGGCCACAGCTTAGTTCTTAGGTTTAGCACAGATTTCCTGAATTAGATAAAGTCAAGATTATTCAGTACTTTCCCTCTCCTGGAGGTACTGGATGGGTTTAGACTGAACAGTAGTGAAATAGGATGATATGAGTCCCATAAAAAAAAAAATAAAATAAACAGGCTCCTTACAGAACACAAAGATGACAGAGATGGTCATTCTATTTCCTATTACTTGAAAGTTTTAAAAACATGTTGTAACAAGCACAATCTGCAGAAAAAATAAAATGAAACCAAATTTTATATTGTACACTTAATCCATCCATAGAGAGATGTAGATAACACAAGACTGGTTGCTATAGAAACATCCATAGTGAACATAGATACCATAGTTGAAATGCAAAATAAGTTGTGAATTTAAAAAAAACTTGCTGATATTGTAAAAAAACCCCAACTAGATAACAGCTGAAGGTGATGCCCTCCCTCACAAAAGTTTTCAAAAAGTAAGTCTCCACTCTATAAACCAATATTTGATTAAATATCCTGAACAAAGAATCTCCTGCAGTGCCCAGTGGCAGAAGCTAAGTTCTGGAAGTTGAGCCAGACCACAAAAAGAGTGTCTGGTTTTAGCCCTGGATTCGAGGGCAGATAGCATTTCCCAACACATTTGGCCTTTTACATACCAAGGCTGATTTTGAGCATAGTTTCTTGGGTCCCAAATTGTGCTGATGTATCCCATCATGATCATGGCTAATTTTTCTGATGGAGACCTCTGCAAACATAGTCTACACAACAATTCTGCTCCAATTCCTCTGGTGGCAATGCAGCTATGCCATGTTCCCTGCTCCCAATTCAGCTTTCTGAAGTGCACTCAGCAGCCAGGAACAGTGTCAGGAAGGATGTATATACATATAGGGTCACTATCAACCACTGCTCTCACCCCACAGCTGGCAGCAGAGGGCTGGAGGGAGGATCAGTGGGGACACCAGCAGGGCAGCACTCCCCTCCTCAGTGCCACCATCGACACTGTGCCTGAAGCCTGCTCCACCTGCCCAGGACAGAGAAATACCCCGTACCACAGCAAGCCTCCTGCCACTATTGTCTCTCTCTAAAAAGCACAGGGCTCTCAGGTTGATTTCTGGCTGGTCCAACTCTTTTTGAGGAGCTCAAGCCCTGCTCAGGAATTGAGCCAATGGTGAGCAGGGACAGAAATGTTTTGGAAAGCAGTAGGACACAGTATCTCATTTCCTGAGATTTTTTTTCTAAGGGGGTGGGGAAAATTACCAAACTTGTACACCACAGCTGGCTTATAATGAAAAGTCTTTTTTAAACAGTCCCATCAATAAGCATCTCACATGGTCATAGGAAGGATTTCTGACATGTTCAATATTGATCCCCTGATCAATAACAGGCTTGTGAACAATAATCACACCCTAATAGCCTCACATCACAAAGCTCATCTTCTTTCACTGAACTCCATCAGAAAGCTAAGCAAAACACACTCTGAATCTTTTATGGATTCTTTTTAATGGATTGTTAATAATATTTGTACAAGCAAACAAAGTATTTTCTACCATCTCAACTGCCTAAATTCCATGTAAGCAGTCCCTTGTAACAAAACCAGCATTACGTCTGGAATAGCATCTCTCACTTCAATAGCTCAAATTCCTTGTCAAGAAAGCTATTCTAATTGGGTAGGAGTACAAGAGAAAGCAAAGACTATTCCCTTGTTTTATGTTAGCAATTTTTAATGATTGTTTATTTATATTAGGCTTTGCTATGCAATAGCACATCTGAGGCTATTTATACACAATTACTTGGATCCCAAGCCACTTGCAAGCATGGGCAGTATGCCATCAGTAATGAATGCCACCTCAAAAAATCTTTTTTTCTGCACTAGTTATCCCCAAAGGAAACATTACAGTCCCTTCTTATCACCAACCAAATATCTGCTACGGAAGCATTTCAGAGCCTTTGGAATAAATGAATTAAACAGATCTGTGATCAGCAGCTTTGCTGCAACACGCAGACAGGAGAGAGCACAGACTGCTCTGCTTGCACATTTTGTTTTTGTATTTGGTGGATCTGAGGCAATGAGACCATGACATAAAAATGAGTGCAAACATTCCCTCTGGGACTGTCCAAACAATGAGTTTACACTGAAGGCTCCCTCCAAGTGTGCCTCTGGTCAGGTAAGTACTGTTGACTCTTCTGAACTGCAGATTTCTGGACTAAACTTCATCTTCTTTTGTCAAATGCTACAGGATACAACACAGTAAGACAGCAGCATTTAGAGATCTAGGGTGGCATTCAGGTCACCTTGCTTTTGGTGCCAGTGCTGGTAGTGGTGTCTGGAAATCAGCGTGGCTCACCATGGCCTAAGCCTGCCTTTGGTCAGCTGAAGGGCTCCCTGGACACCATCAACAGCACTGATCCGAATTCCCTGACCACAAGGGCAGCCCAGATGCCTGGAGTTAGAGCAACTCATAGCTCAGCTCAAATTCACCTGCCTGGACTCTCTTTCACTTGTCAGTGGAACGAAATAGGCATCTCCAAAGTTCACTCCAGCATATTTTAGAATATGCAGGCAGGCCAAATGACTCTGGAAAACTTACTGTGAGCAGTAGCCAGAACGAACACCATGGACAGCAAAAAATCCCTCCTTACCCAGCTACCTAAGTGAGAGAAAAGATGGTTCTCTTTCCAAAGGTCAGACTGTGAATCTTTACAATCCCCCCTGAGGTAATTTGGAAATTAACTCATCTGGCCTTATTAATTAAAAGTACAAATTGCTTTTTCTTATTCCTTATTACAAAAACATGCTAGCGCATAGATATTAAACCCCCATGTGTGGTCAAATACACACAGAGAGCATGAAGAATCAAATTATCTCAGTTTAGCAAGTCCCAGCCAATACTCATGGAAAGTATTCACATACACTTTCATTCTTGCACTGCCCCTTACGTGTATTATTGCTCAGTAGCTCTTAACAAAGGCATGACTGACATGAATTTATAGCTTTTTTATTACTTTGCCCCTTCAGGTTATAAATTCATGCAACAGTTGTAGTTTATTGCATTTTATGTTTGTCAGTTTTATTTACACACTCTTCTTGCCATTAGATGGGAAAGCTTTTGGGTTTCTGCAGATCCTCAATCATTCTGTGCCAGAGCCTGAAAAGGGATGGAAACAAAGTCTTCTGGCTCATGTAAAAATAAACGGTCATCTCAAAACTTCCTCAGCACATCCACCATAAAACACATAAATATGACTTCATAAATTATATACCTTAAATTTTTGCACGCTCACAGCAGTTTACCAATAAATGTTCTGCAATACCTGCTTGAAAAAACCCTAGACATAAAATCGTTGCCAATGATGATAAATGATTACAGTTTAATAACAGTCAAGCTGACAAAGCTGAAATGTCCACAGGGTGCACAGCAATTCAAATTTCTCAAGTGAAATAATAAAAAGCTTTGAAATATAAACGTTCCTGTCTTCAGCAAAGAGAAGGAATGTAGAGAATGGCCTTGTGACACCAGGGTGTGTACTAATTCTAGTATGTCCCCCAAAACAAAACACTGGAATTTCATGCAAATTTAGCAGGCAAGAGAATAAATGAGCTTCAGGGCAGAGATGATTGAATGTGTCTGTGCAGGGTGGGACAGGTCTGGCAAAAGAATAAAACCAGACACACACATGGGAGCAGGATAGAAAAGAAAGGCAAACACTGAGAAGCATAACTTTATCCAAACAAGAACAAGAAGATATTTTGGAAAGCAAACTTTATTCTTGCCTTAACTACAAAATTAGCTTTTCTGGATAGGAAAGTGGAAGGCAGCAGTGGGACTCTCAGTATCGAATCTCTCAGTGAATTTCAGGCTAAAAATCACATTTGTCAATCAAGGGAAAAGTCTTATTTAGTAACTCATCATGAGGCCACTTGGAGTCTGCAGCTGTGCTGTAGAGAACCTGCTCACAATTAATGACCTGTAGCTACTTAAGGCTAAATGACTGATTTCAAATTGTAAATAAGCAGTTCCGTATGACAAAAATGACTCAAGATTATTTAAGCCACCTTCATTGTCATTCCATTAATAATTTCAAAGGCAAAGCACAACCAAAGGGGCAGAAAGCTCTCATCTTCAGATGATGAAGTGAATCCCCCAGAAGCATTCACGTCAATTATTCCTGGCCTTTCTCACTCTCACAAGATGGACTGAGCTTTGCCTTGCAAGTAAGAGGAGGACAAGTTTGCCAGGGCAAAAACAAGAAACCACCCAGCTTTCAGTCCACCTCCTTTCTTTCCCTCATCCCTCAAAGGGTGTGACTGGCCAGTAGGAAGATGCTCCATAAGAAGAGGGAAATATCAAAAGTACACAGCTGAAAAGGGAGGAAAGGATAGCAGCATGAGAGTCCTCTAACAAAAGGGGAAAAATGAAGCAGAAAAACATGAAGGAAAATCCTTTGAATAAACAGTCTATACTACTTAACTATACTACCCTCTAGACTCAGTGATCTGCATGAATATTCCCTCTCCATCCCTGACCTTCATCCTGACATGTGCTACCTCAGCAATTTTTGTTATTCTACAGAAATTCTGCATTTATTCCTAATTTGAAGACTTTCTGTGTTCAGTGAACCAAGCCTGCTCTCTGCTCAATGACTGTGGTCTACTGACTTGCCTGTGGAGGGGGAAAGAAAGATTGATGGGACATGGGGATACCAAGAGGATTGCAGTAGTGAAGCCAAGGGTTAGTATGGCACAGCCAGAGAGAGTTGCAATCAAAGGGAGAACACTGGGGATTGGAAACACTTCCTTAAAGGAAAGCTCTGGAGGAAAAGGCAGCATTCTGAGACCCAGCATCTGCCTTCCCTTCACTGCAGCAGCACAGGGAGAGCTGATGAAAATATGATGTCATTGTACCTCTTTATTTTAAGGGAAAAAGTTGCTATTGGCAAGCTGCTGTCTGGGTAATTGCTTCCTTTTTGGTATAATGAATCTGAGATTTGTTGTCAGCCTTCCAGGGACAGTGAAAAGCTCATCTATTTTCCTCCATTTTATCTGGATAAAATGGCCATGGGATTTGCTCAGTTAGGCAGCTTTAGTGTGAATGATTAGGAGGAAGTGCTAAAGCACCACCACGACATTCATGGCACTAACAGAGCTCTGTATTAGTCCTCTCTAATAAAAACTAGTTCTTATAAAGAATAATTATCCTCAGTTATAATCTTTAATAGCTATGTCTGGTGCAAGCAGCTAGAGCAAGTTTTTGAAAGACTTAAATAAATACTTGTCAGGACCTCCAAGGAGTTGTATCCCAGGTATGATACTGTTCTTGGTGAGCTCAGTGCTGCATCAAGGTCAGCCCTCTTCAGACTTCCTATGTAAAACATCCTCCTGCTCTGCCAAGCCCAAGGAAAGCACAGTTTATCTCCCCCAGCAGCTTTGGGAGTACAATTATGCATGTTCTGTATGCTTGCACAAATCCACACATTAGAAGAGACAGAAGAAGAGAATTTAGAGGGAAAGAGGAAACAGTTTACTGCACAGAGACCCTCTTCTGCAGACGTGCCTTCCCAGCCACTGCTGCCATTGAAAGATGGGCTCATTGGGGACTGGCCTGAGTCTGTCACACTTGCTCTCATCTGGTACAAAAGTCCAGCACAGCCTTTCAGGCAACATAACACTTTTCAGACCAAAGAACAACCCCGACTGAGGCAGGAATCCTACTGCTTTATATTACTATAATAGATTAAAAGTCAGATTATTTCTATTTCAATCAAAACAAGCTAGCTGCTACAAGCAGCTTAAGCACCCCCAAAACTCCAGTATTGCTGATGGCACAACAGCACATGATGCTTAGTATACTGAACACACTTTGGGGCATTCCCCTTAAAGGACTTTTGGCAAGTAAAACTTTTGATTTCCCTCACTGTTGAATTAGCAAAATGAGCATATCCTTACCTTAAAGCCAGCTAAAAATTGGAAAATAACTCTGACAAAGGGGACAAGAGGATAATAGGCAAACTTTCATGTCTCCTACCCAAGAGCAGCTCCCAGAAAGCCAGGTTTATTGCAGACACAATCTACTCATAATAAAACTTTGCTACAGGGCAAGAAAACCAACAGCAGAGAAATAATTTCTCTCTGCAAAGCATCTGCTTGCTGACTTTATTGCTGTTGCCATCTTGAACTGCAGAATTAAATAGTGGCAATATTGGTATGAGAAGGAGGAATGCTCAGAACTGCCAATGAGAAGTTCCCCTCTCTTTATATCACCATCCAAATTCCCTCCTTTGTAAAATGGACCTCAAAGGTTCTAGCAGGAAAAGAGATCAGCACTCCTCCAGGTGCCTCTCAATGTCTGGACATATTCAACAGCTCTCCACAGAAGCTACAGCTGAAGCACTTGGATGTAGGGTTAAACCGAAGCCAAACCCTTCTGCAAACCCAAGGCGTTGCCTTTTGCAGAGCAATGGCCACAGGGAAGTGGGAGGCTGTTCCAGCTCTGCAGCTGGAGTGCTGACCAAAGGGCACTCTATTGCCTGTCCCCAGACCAGAGGGTTATTATGCTCAGGGACATTAAAAGACTGTTTTTCTGCATCCTGTGCAATATCCAGCCCCAATCATTAAACTGTACCTCCCCAAATGCTCGCTACAGTCTGTTCCTGATGGCACTGCTGACACTTGGGGGCCACAATGGCTTTATCACCACTTGTCCCACAGCAAACAGATTGAGGCAAAGCCAGCCAAAGTCCTTCTAGCATAAACTGGGAGAAAATATATAAGCCAAGCAAGAGATAGATGGGACTAGCAGCAATTCCAGCCTCATCTGGCCCATCTGAGACACTTCAACATGTTTAGCTCTGAGGACACAATTTCTATGTGATGCCAGATGGGCAGAGTTAGAAGGAAGAACCACTTTACACACAATGCCCTGCACCAAGACCTGCTATCCACCTTTCTGGTATCAGAGCACTTTTTACAAGGATGCTATTCACAGCTAAATTTACACACATGCTGCTCATGCCTCCCACCCCCATGGTGTCTTCTGTGTCAAAGGCAGGCAAAGAGTTTGTGAGAGACTTTTTACATTCGCACACTTTCACACACTCTGTTCTCCACTTAGAAAAGCTGCCAGTGTGGCAGGATTAATATACATACAGAACACAAAGTTTAGAGCTCACTAGGTAGACTCTGGTCAATGAAATTCCCTTGCCCAGATGTGCAGCTGCTCTATAATGAGCATGTGATAGGATTTGAACATGCACAGAAAAGTTTATTCAATCCTAATTTGCTTCTGATGGCCTCTGCTGTCTGTGTAATAATGGGGTAAACCTGCAGCCAGGCAGAGCAGATCAGAGGGAAAGAAATAAACTAGTTTAAGTCTGTCTGGGCTGCAGAAAACATCAGATAAAGCCACTTGTGATACAATAAGAGTTAAGGGAAAGGGAAAAGAATTGCTACAAGAAGCAAAAGAAAAAAGAACAAAAAGAAAAAGCTGTGTGCCCTCATACATACCCATTCACAGCTGCATGCTGTGTAATGCATACCCCTAACAGGGCATTCAATCTCCAAACCTTTGATGTCATTTAAAGTATTTCAATTTCTTACAGGCCTGAGTTACATGACACAGCCAAACCCAGCTCCTACAAACAGCACTGATTTCAAGCAACTATGCAAACATGGAGAACCTTTCCTATATGGTTTGAGTCCCCTTTTCACTCAATGTGTAAGGGATATAATACCTAGTAATGCAGAAAAGCAAAATGCAGGCCCCTCAATTGTCCTCAATTAAAATTCCACCCAACTCATGAACTTTCTGCACATAAGCCAGAAACAAGTCAGCAGAGCATTTGCAGCAAGATCAATGGTTTGGAAAATTTGGTCAACTCATACAATCACACTCTGTAAATGAGAAGAGTCTGAAACAGCCAGAGAGTCTCTCCATGGGGAGGAGCAGCAGCAACATGAAGTGTAATGAAGCTAAAATAATTGAATCCTGTCTTTTTGTTTTCAAATTCCACTTTCCGAGTTAGTTGGTGAAGAGTATCAATCCAAAACAGAGGACCAATTTATAATGCTGAGTTAAAAGCCACAGCATGGTTGGCTATTGATATGAGTTTTGTCTTTTGAAAGAATCCTTTCTGGATTAGCCTGAGCATTGGTACAAAAGAAAGAATAAAGCAGTTCTCTCTCTTTTCTCACGTTATCTTCCCTTGCTGTTTCAAAGCAGGTGTGAAAAACCGACACACATACACAAACAGCATATCTGAGCCAGCCAGGGAGAGCAAGTAGAGGAATGAACCTTTTCCATGCTTTTCACCAACTGTGCCTCTGGCTGAATCACAAGGAGGAGAAGCCCACACTGCCCTTTCAGGTCTCTTTTCTATCATGTAGCAAAACCTCGGAGCCGAGGCCTTAGTTTTGACTGGCATGGCAACAGTGACATGCTCACAGAAATTCTGACTGTAAGATTTGATTAGTGAGATTAAACATACACTTTTTAACAATGGAGGCTAAGGAAAAGAAAACCACCATTTTGTGCATAATTATGTATTTTTCTTACTCAATGCCATACTGCCTGCCCTCTTTTTGGCCATGAGGTATTCCCAAACTTCCTCTGATCTCAGAGCTCTGGCTCAGCTTCCCAGCCATTTAACCTTAGCAATGCTTTATGGTCCTAGCAACACTAGGTAGTATTTTCAAAGCAACATTTTAAAAATAAAAGATTGACACTGGAGACAGATTTCTTAGCTCTGAAGAAAACTTCTAGAAGGCCTTTCTTTCTTCCTGCTGTCACTGCAAGCATTTTCAGCTGGTAGGGTTGTTTTTCAGATGTAGAAATGGGTTCAGATAACTGAACTGAGACAGGCTCCTCTGAAGATTTTATAGCAAATACTCCCACCACCACACAAATTCTTGTCTTTTGAATACAGAACCTACATGCACATAAATACACTGTATTAAAGTGCTTCATGACTATTTACTGCTTGCTATAAAAGTGCACAGACCCATAAAGACTGCTATGCTTTCCCTCAGCAGGGCAGAGTCTGTTCACCTTCTCTTTTAGTTGAGGGAAGGAGAAAGAAGGAAAGAGTCATGTGGTTTTATTCCTATCTTGATTTTCCACTATTGTTGATCCTACTTCTTATTTAATTTTCCTTCTGGAAAAAGAAAAATTCAGTAAGGGATGGCACAAGGGTTGTTCTTTTTGTTGCCACAACAATGGCATTTAAAAACTCATGAAAAAACCCTGACAAAACTCTCAGCACACACAATATTGCACAAAAATAAAACAGGTAGAGAATTCACCCAAAATTAGAGCTGACATGCAGCTTTTCTCTGCATGCCCAAATTTTGCCAACTAGTATGTCCAAGGACAAACTGACTGAGCTGTGAACTCCAAAAACTGAGGCTTTACATGAAGGAAGATCTAAAGCTGAGTGAGTCAAAGGTCCTTCCACAGATTTGGAAAAATTCTCTGCCATTCAGTAAATGCCGTGTTCCCAAAAACCTCTGATGATACAGTATGGAAATCAACAAACCTGAAGTACCTCTGATATCCTTCAATACTTAACATACAAATAAAAAAAATCCAGCAGACAGGGGACGACAAGCAAGAGAAAACCCATAAAGCATGAACCTGATCTTCACATGTGCACAATATGGGCAAAAGAAAAAAGATATACCTAACTGGCAAGATGCTTCACAGGCATAAATCATGCAGCTCCGTGGACTCATCACACTTAGGTGTGGCACTGATTTTTGTAAGCTTCTCTTCACTAAAAGTTTCTGTTCCAGGCCTGTATCTTTTACCTTGTCCATCTAAGTCAGCAGCTCCCAGTTGGGTTTTCCCTGTCTCATCTTCTTGGCTGTTTCCCTACCATCTGCAAATACAACTGCCACCTCTTGGCTGTTCTGCATCCTGTCTGATTCTTTCATCCCACCTGCATCTCCCTTACAGCATCACTCAGCTCCCCCTAATCTGCTGGGAAAAGATTAAAAATAAGAAAAAAGGTGGAGGGGAGAAGAAGTAAGGCAAAATAATCAATAATCCAAACCTTTGCATTATATTTAATTGCCTTAGTTAAAATCAAATTCCTCATTCTGAACAACAGCAATCTTTAAAACTCTGATTACACCTTTTATATCTCTTCTCAAAGAATTTTTAAGGATGGTTTGCCAAAGATGGATGTTTACTTGTTGCTGTACTTCTTAAAATCCCTTTGTCCTGGTATGTGACAGTCTTCACCAAGTAATCCTCCATATCATACATTTAGGGAACATTGTCTGTCAAAATTACAAAGGAAGACAATCGAAGCTGACAGCATATGTTCTCCTTACAACATCTGCTATCAATCAAAAGGCTGTCAAGCAAATGCAAAAGATTAACTCCTGCCCTTCATAGTAATCACACATGATGTAAGGGACTGCTATTCCTGAAACACTCATTTTTGGGAATTCAGAGTGACCGGCCCACTGTAGCTGGTCAATGGCATATTTTGACAAAGCACTTCTCCAGATTCCCTTCCTCTGCCCAAAAGGCCACCTGCAGACAGATGCATAAAATCAACAGGTCACAGTAGAGATGTTCTACCAACAGCCTGGTCATGCTCACACAACTTTTGTCATTTGATGGGTGAGGGTGCTCATGATGAAAATCCTCACATCCCTCTTTTCTTGCTCTTCAGGTTTCTCTACTTCTAATGGTTTCATCTGAAGAGGCAAATCAATCTAAGCCTGAAGGATCAACACTTCCTGCGTGCTGTGCCCTTCTCACTCTATGCAATAACTCTAGCTTTTATAATTGAAAACAGATGACCTTACTTCTATCAAAGCTCTTTTTCTATTAATTATTCATCTGTCTAAATTAGAAGTTACTCAGCTCATGCAGTAAAGCAATCATATGTGTTGTAACACCATCTCCCTGCTAAACTAATGACTCACTAATAAAGTGGGCATCTTCCATTCAGTTATAAGACTTAATTACTTGAGGTAAGCCCAAGAGGTTACCTATCTACAGTTATTGTCTATTCTGAAGTTCATGTTTCAGGTCCTTTAATAATTTCCACTCGCTGACAAAATTACAGTGGATGCAAAGGTTAACTCCATGCCTGCCTAACGACTTCAGTATCCCAAGATACTGTTACATCCTCAGGAAGTTATGACTGTGGTTGTGTTATTCTAGTGGAAGGACTAAAGTGATTGTGGCACATGATGGGACAAAAGAGTGATGAACATGTGGCATTCAACTGTTGGCACAATACAATAGTAACTAGAGAAGTGAAGGGATAGAGCATGCTGCAGGATTAGAAACAATTTCCCTCATCAGCTTTTTCTGCTAGTATTCACTTGGATATGCAGAAGTCAAAAACTGTGATTGTGCTTTCTGAGAAACAGTGGTAAGCACAGAGGTATCCTGCTGACATTTTCTGTATCCAACCTACCATCTTTTGGAAGGCTTCAACCCTGGATCCTTTACTCAAGCAATCAGGTAACAGCACAAGATGTCTCAGTAAGGCTTTCAGAGTACCACCACCAAAGACAGATTTCCAAACAATAGCATCGTATCAGAGAAGGAAGCCCAAATGTATTTGGATGCTAAATGGAAAAGATAGCAGGGAAGGAAAGCCTCCAACCCACTGCTCCAGTAATATTTCTAGTACAGGGCACAAAGAGCTCTCCAAGTAATTTTGTGAAAATGAAATACTACTGTTGTCTTGTGGTTTTGGGTTTGGTGTTTTTTTTTTTTTTTGGGGGGGGGGTTGTTGTTTTTTAAACAGAATGTTTATGGAACACTTTTGAATTGTTATTGCTCATTGTGGGATGATTGCATTTTACTGCAAAGCTGCATGAGCTGTGCTTGTTCATTGATGCACAGGGTACATACATTGCTATGCAGTAAGAGACACAGAAATCACCAAGCCCAGCTCCGTCTCTACCCTACAGACACTGGCAGTAACTTCAGCTGAGGGCCATGAAGCCTGATGTAGGGCAACCAATGAATATGTAACCATCCCACAGAATAGAAATACACCTCACTCCTCAATCTTTCTCCAGGTTAGCAGGAGAAACATGAATTTTAATGTCATGACCCTATTTCAAGTCTGCAACTCCTATGGAGACAATGCTGCTTCTGCAATCACGGTCAGCACTGCATCAAAACCAGCACAGTAGCAGAATTCCTTTAACAGTACAAGAAAACTAAGGGAAGAAACGTATCTTTCACAGAAATCACATCCTTATTAACCAGAAGGAATCCCTATTTAGCTCTGATGTCTCAAAGGCACTTCCTAAACAATTAGATGACACTTTGTGTGGTGCCAGGTTTCTTTAGAACCAGCCTCATCCCTGTAACAGCAGCCCCAGGTTTACATCACAGCATATCAATAAAAGCAGGCACGGTTGCAGAATATCACCATGGAGGTCAGCACCACTCCAAACACTTCATGAGGACAATCACCAGTAGCTTCATTACCTTTGTAACCACTGACTCCTAAAAAAACTTCACAATCACCAATGAATGAAAAAAAAAAAGCACATACACCATATGTGAGATACGTATTATTGCACCTGTTTGGGAGAGGAAAAGATAGAAAAATAAAGTAGAAATTGAAGAAATGAGCAATTGGCTCTCTTGAATCCTGCTCTGGTATCTTGTCTACAAACCTCTTCTGCTTTCAAAAGCTGTAGCTACTGGTTTCTCATCACAAAACAGGCTGTCTCCAGCACATCCTGAGCTGGGTAAAGATCTGCACAATATAAACTTAAGGGAGGAAAATCAACCTCTAAAATCCTTTTACTGATGAAGATTATGTAAGCCCAAGATAACATTATGTAGCAGGGGCCTGCCAGCTAATGACTGGCTGGAAGCTGAATGGGAAGCAAGTTAGTTTAACTGACACTGATGATGCCAAACATCGATTTTTTTCACTAAATTGTTGTCCACATAAACCCTAGTATGGACATACTTGAATTGGCTTAAAATTGACTTATAATGATTGAGCATATGTTGAGTCACTATTGACTTTAGGTTGTGGCCACAGCAGGGAAAAAAAGTATTTGTGTCAGAACACAGCAACACATCCCGTGAAATATCACAACAAGAAGAACAAGGTTGTCCAATATACACCCTTAACAACAAAGTTTGAAGATTAGTCAAAGACAAGAGATAAAGCCAAGTGGATGCTCACGTGCAAAAACCTCACTATTTTATTTTAAAGAAAATCACCCATTTCATCTGGATGTTACTCCTCCTGAACTAGAGCAGGGAAGACAAACATGCACTCTCTTAGCTATTTGCTTCGTTTTGTCCACTTTATTCTGTATTTACTGGATAATCAGTGTTTGTGCTGGCAGCTAACACACTCAGATGAAGGACAGAGTTGGTAAAATGCCCTAATTCTAACTATTCCAAGTGTTGAGACACCAGGATACACTCACACTGACTTGACATGCTTTGACTGGCAGTTGTGCCGTAATGGACAAAGTCCACTTGTACCAGAACTTAACACCAAAACCAGTTTTACAGCTCACTTCCAGAGTGAGGGCAGGCACCACAAAGACCTGCTGGCTCATGTCAGGCTACACAGTAACCTCTGTTCCAGCACTGGACTCCAAACAATGGCCCAGCATGGGAATGGCACCTTGACTGCTCAAATGGGAAGGTGGCTCAGGACCCACGGGGCTACTGCTGCATCCTAGAGCAACACAAACCATTTTTGTAATGGTTGTGGAGAACTGGAAAAGGGCTGTGCAGAACCCTGCTCACCTTCACTGGAATCAGAGCTGGAATATCTGCATTCTCAGAGGGAAGATTTAAAGGCAGGTAAAGATAAGAAAGAGCCACTTCACTGTGTGGGTGAATGAGCACTGGAACAGATTGCCCAGAAAGGGTGTGGAGTCTCCCTCACTGGAGATACTCAGGATCTACTCTGGACACAATCCTGTGCCATGTGCTCTGGGATGGCCCTGCTTGAGCAGGGAGGTTGGGCCAGAGCACCCACTGAGGTCCCTTCCAACCTGACCCACTCTGTGACTCTGTAGTTGTGGATCAGTGTGAGTTTGCTGATAGACATGCTCTATGCTGAAATTCATATCCAAAGGGAAAAAAAAAAACCAGGCACTTGCATTCTGACAGTGGTAAAACCATTACAAACCTGTGTCTTGACACAGGCCAGCCATTCAAGTTTGCAATTTTCTTTTTGACTTTGAAATATCCTCTGTACAGATGTATTTGCCTTCACAATTGCAGATGCCAAATTAAAATCTTCTTCCCTCTCCCTGGACAATCATTTTTTCCCTCTATGCACAGTTTATAGGAGCTCACTCTTTGATTTTTTTTTTAATAACTTGTGTTGTGTCTGGCACTTTGGGGAGTGCCTGTGACAGAAAGCACTTTATTACTTCTCTATTTGAGTTCACTGCAGAGCACTCACCAGGCCTTATCAGTGAAAGGACAAATCTAGGCAGCAATTTAATCAAGCAGTGATTGAAAAATTAAAGGTGGCGGTGATTAATATGGATTTAAGACTTCTTTTGTTTGAATGGGTTTTAGCTAGAGAACACAGCAGTTGGGCTTTTCATGTTTGTTTTTTTTTTTTCTCCTCTGGAAGAGAGAGGGGATGAGAAGGGAAGCACAAAGGAAACCTCTTTAAGCAGATCATTTCTCTTCTTCCAGCATTCAAATAAAAGCCAAGGGAGGAGGTTACACACAGTGCATATTATTATCCTTCTGTAAATAATCAAGCGTAATTTCAGCAATCACAAGAACACCTCTGTGTATAAGCAAAGATCCAGCCATAAAACCTCCATTTAGACGAGCACCAGAAGGGAAGACTTCTGCTCAAGAAACAAATGAGTTTTGACACTGAATCATCAGCCTGGCTTAGGAAGAAATAGATATCTTTTAGTAACCATGAACATACACTAAGTATGCTCACAGAGTAAGACTGTTTTACATTAAAAGCAGAGGAACCAGGAACTTTGAAAGCTGTTAAGAAACAATGAAGGAATAACCTGCTAGTAAGTCACACAAAATCAGTGCATCTCTGTTTGGTTAAAGAAGGAGGGATCTCTACAGCTACAGATATGTGTGGAGATACACCCAGACACATACTGGAAAATTTGGAAATGCATTCACTCATCTTGCACCAATTGCAACATTAAAGGAGGTGGAAACACCATGGTTTAAATCAGATTTCACATCAAGTCTTTGCATGGCAAAACATCTGCATCCCTCAACTTAGCTGAGGTTACTGAGAAGCCAGAACTTTAATCAAACTATCTTGTATTGCCCTTGTTTACAAGTTACTAGTGTAAATTTATAGAGTAAATTCATATTAATCTCACTCAAAGCTGTTATGCTTAACTGATTGTAAACAACTTTGTGCATGCACTTCTAAACAGTTTCTAATACTTTAGATCATCTGAGAAATAGGGACAAGCCAGGATAAGAATGGAAAATTTTCCTTTTTCTTAATCATGAATACTTTAGAAAAAAAACCAACAACTTAGCCAAACTGACATAAGTGACATATGATACTGGCCCTAATTTCTCCTATGCAACAAGTAGCTCATGTCTAGGCATCTTTACAAAAAGATCAGACACATCTCATCTTCCGTAAAGTGTTGAAAAACTTAAATAGAAAACACAAAGAGGCATAGCAAACAAAGAAGATTATTTGTGGAAAATTAACCTTGTTATAATAAAAGCCCTGTCTGAAAAAGGATTACCAGAGTTTGCACTTCCACTAATAGACTTATTTTTCCCAAAAGACTTATTTTTCCCCTTTTCCTCTTTTCATGTGTGGCCAGAGGAGGTGATTCGTATTTTCCCCAGCTGTCTCTTGTCCCCATACACAGGAGAACATCATCATAACAAGTTACTTGAAAAGAACTCTAAAGTCCATATTCAAAGCACTTAGATTAATAAAAAGAAAAGTTACCTACAAAATGGTTCTGAAGAAAAGTAGGTTTGTTTGTAACAGCGATGTTTTTTGCTAGCTAACACTTATAAAACCATGTGGCTCCCAAAAGGTTCACATAATTTAAGTATAGGATGTCTGAAAGAGTGCAGAAAGGTGGATACCTGATATTCCAATCCCACATGCCCCTAGGCACAAGCATAATTGCATTAGAAAGCAGCTCTGCCAAAAATGAAAACAATTAAAGCATAATACTTTTTTTTCTGCTTACAGTTAAGAAGAGTGGTTTCATTTTTCGTACTTACCCACACCAATAAATGTAAAATAAAACAATTCAATGAACACTGCTTGAAAATACGGTAGTGACATACTGCCATGCCATGTGCACACTGGAGACACTGCTGAGTCAGAACCAGAGCTTTGCCAATTCAATGGCAAGTCCCAATTTGATCAGTGTTCTTCAATCATTTTGTTAAATAAGCAACACTTTTGACAGTGAGAAGAGCTGTGAGTTGAAATTCAGGAGGAACCCAGACATGGGTAAAAACTCTCTCTGAGTGTGCTAGGGTTTCTCCTCTCTTCCACACCCAAGTGTCCAGTGAGAGGCTTAAATAAAACATCTGTTTGTGCTGCTCATGGTTAAGGGTAGTCAGAACAACAGCTCCAAAATGCAAGGCTCAAATACACAGCTTCATCACTTAAAGGATTCTGACAGAGCCAGGGAAGATGGGGGCCAAGACAAACACAGTCACCAACTAAAGAATAGAAAGTATAAAGAACAACCTTGGTACAGAAGCAGAGAAGTACTAATCAGAGTGATGTCCAGGATTTCTTTTGAGCCCCTTAGCCCAAGGAAGTCTCCTAGGCCAATGTTTTCCAGAGTAGCCTCAAGTTATGTGCAGTATCAATGCTTTCCAGTTTCATAAATACCAAGCACTTTAGCTGATGTCCAGAGATGCTTCACATGATCAGCAGCTCTGAAAATCTTGGGAAATGTCTGCTTCCTAATACAAGAACTTCTGAAAGTGCTGGACTGTTCTCTTCATGTCAGTCTCTCTATATGCAAATGGAGAATGAAAATTACTCTCCAACCACAAAGGATGAAAGTTTGTTCTTTACAAAGCTCTTTGGAAAATGGAAAATAACCAACACTATAAAAAAGAAAAATCATCATTATTGGTGTTCAGATGCCTCATAGCAATACACCCCACTTTCAACAGCTGTAGAAACTGGCTCTTCCCAATAAAGGTTGAAAATCCTGAATGGCTAAAAAAAAAAAAAGGAGAATGATGGAAGATGCAGATTTGGTTTGGAGAGAACCATAAACAGTTACAAGGAAACCCAAGGTCTTACTACTGCCACTGCAAAAGCGTAACTGCCTTATAAGTATGCAGTGGCAATTTGCCAGCAAGTGTGGTAATTTCTTTTTGCTGATGAATCACAAAGGCTTGGAAAACTTCTAGGACATCTAATTTCCTGGCAAATTGCTTGAACCAGTTACCTATAGAGCATTACCTCACAGCTTCTGACGTGCAGTAGCTCCACAAGGCTGCTGTCACACAGAGCTACAGACCTCACATTAAAAAACTGCAGAGTATTCCCCCTTTACTTTTCTGCAGTCAACCATTTACGAGATTTTTTTTAACCACTGCTTCCTCCTTCCACCTTTGCTTTTCAGGACAGCAAGGGTGGGCAGCATGGATTGCCTGACATGATGCTTTAGGTGCTGGTCCTAATGTTCCATTATGTAGCAGAGTTTGCTGTGCCCATTCTGGGTCTGCCAATCCAGCAGCAACTCCACTGCTGTTCAGCACAGCCCTGCCAAGAGCTGTGTCCTCCCTGCCTTTTCTTGCCTTTCTTCCTGCTTTGCTCAAAACAAGTCTTCTGTTCCTGGTGCCCAACAACTTTTCTCAGCCTCCACAGCTCAAAGAGGAACCATGTTGTTCATTCCCAGCCCAGCAGCTCCCATTACTGTCCCAGTAAGAAAAACTACAACTAATGTATGGCATATGCTGTTACTATCACTCCCTTTCTCTCACAAAGCCGGCACTGCCAATACCAGACTACTGTGCTTCATGTATCATTCATCAGTTCTTTAACATGCAAACTTCTCTGCTGCAGATCTTTTCTCTGCATTAAAGTTATCTGTGGGGCAAGAAAGTACCTATACAACCTCTGCTTGAAATATCAAGACTACATCTCAGTTTCAACGTCTGTTGGCTTCTTCAATTTACCATGAAAACAAAAGCATCAGCACTGTTCCCATGACCACAAGGTCCAGGAGGGGACAGAGCCACAGCAGGTTACAGGGATATTAGGCCAAGCTCTCTCATAGGAAAGTTGTCATTATACTGCCTGCCACTTCATTATGCTTAAAAAACAAAATACTTCATAAAAGCCCTAAAGCCTCAAAGTCTTTGCTCTCAAGATGCACAGGGCAAAGTAGAGAGGAATGAACCTCCAGCAGCATGCTCTGTGTTTTTCCAAAGGCTCCAATAAAACGTCATCATGCAGAGTTACTGCATATCTGTCCTGCACACATAAAGATGACCATGACCTTTGAACTATTTTTAGCCTTTTGTAAAGCCTCAGATTGCTTTTGGACACTTGCTAACTGCTGTTTTCTACCTGCCTGTTCCTCCCCAGCCAGACAGCACATGATCTTAATGTCTAGATACAGAGTCTTCCCTTTCCCTTCAACAGCAAAAGCCTGGAGCTTCCTTCTGTTCTTCATTCAACCCCTCTTTCACATCTCTTCTTCAAATACATTTTCTCTAAAAGTCCTACATATTCCATCTCTCTCCTCCCAGCTGCAACAGAAAATTTTAGTTTGTGGGGTGATGAGAAAAGGAAAGCTTTGCTAAGCCCTCTCTCACCCCTACATCACACCTTTAAACTTCCATCACTCCAGGAGGAGCACATAACATATTAAAACTATTCAGTATTTATTGGCCATAAATAATACCACATGATTCTTACCAGCTGCTGTCAGGAAGGCATACCTGACTAGGCTCTATGTCCTCTGGTACCCATCTGGACAGACTAGTAGTTAATACACAGCCCTTCCAGACACTAGAATCTGGTGCACCAGCACCACTCTGTAAACATTAGACCACACAGACCCACTGGTGCTGCTTTCTTGTGCCAGCCTGTTGCAGAGGCAGGGCCATGTTAAAAGAGACTCCTGCTGGAGATCCATGGATCAGAAAGCACTTGCAGTTGAGAAAGTAAAGGTATAAGCAGACAAAGGACCCTAAAAACACACCACTGCTTCTGCTCATTCCTGAGTCAACCAGTAATGACTAGAAACTGGTGTGCTTTCAGCAGTGCAAACCTCCAAATTACTCTTTTTCAGTCTCTTAATCTGCCCTGGTTCAATCTCCCCTTTCCCTTATAATTGTAAAGCTGGGTCATTTTGGCTCACATCTGACTTTAATATTGATGGGTTTGTTGATGCCAGCTGAGGGCAAGAAGCAAGGCTCTTCCCAAGCTAAGGCAATTTCTGTTTCTGCCTCCTGTTGTACAGCCTGTTTCACAGTTTCCCTGCAGCAAATAACTGTAAGAAATGTTCACACAACAACAGGGTGGGAAAAAGACCAACACGGAAAAGTAACACAACACCTATTTCTACACTAATGAAACAATTACTAACTAATCAGAACCAAGCAAGCCAAGCAGGACACAAACACAGGGAAACATTTTCTAATAAAGCTTCCTGCTCACTCAAGTGGCAAAGAGATGTGTGGCTTTGGAAGGGTAAAACAAACATTTACAGGAGGTTGTAAAAGAGCTCACTGGTTTATGAGTTTTTGCCTTTGTCCCGATACTTCTAATTCAGGCCATGGTTACAGTTCAGTTTTATGTCCAGAATGTAAGAGCTCACTGCTTTCTTCCCTCCTCAGTAACCCAACAAATTCAAGTGGAGGCCAGACAAGAGTCTAACAAACAGCCAAACTCTCTTGCCCTTAAAAGGTTGAGAGAGGCCCTCCAGCTGCTACAGTGAGCTGTGACGGCACACAGCTGCCCCAAGGCAAACATGTGCCACAGGGCTGTGCTGCCCCTGAGAGTTTTTCCTTCTTAGCTTTGCTTAAATCACACGTTTCAAGAAGGAAGTTCAAGTGAAAACTCCACTTAACAACAGATTTTAAGAAAAGTGAAGTCACGTAAACTACTACAAGTGACAAGACAGGACAAGAGGAAGTGGCCTCAAGTGGCACCAGAAGAAATTTAGAATGTACATTAGGAAATTTTTTTTCACTGGAAGAGTTATCAAGCACAGCCCAGGGAGGTGGTTGAGTCACCATTCCTGAAGATATTTATAAGACCTGGTGCTTAGGTACATGGTTTAGTGATGGACTTGATATCTAAAGGGTCTTTTCTAATCTACATGGTTCTATGAAAGCCATATACACTTGCATGAGGCATAGCAATATTTGAGAGGCTGGCCCTACTGCACAGAGCTGTTTCAGGCATGGGAATGTGCAGATGGGAAGAGTTTGACCCTGTGGAGCCACTGAGCTTTGCTCAATACTCAGCATGAAGAAAAGCTTATTTCTTTGCTGCCAGCCATTCTGCACCTGAAGGATGGAGATGCCACCTAGAAAAGTCCACAGGAAAGAAAAAAATATACTGCTTTATAAGCAGATGGTCTAAGCCTGGGACTGGGTCTAGGCTGAGCATATGGTCCCCATTACACATGTAAGAACAGATATTGCCTACAGGGAGAAAGGTGACTTAAGCCAGGATAAGAATATTTCAGTGCCACTGAGTGATTTTGTGCCCTGTGGAGACAGAGTTCATTTTAGGCAATTATCTCATGTGCTCCTACCAACTGCTCTCCTCAATCATGATGGGCTACAGTCCATACTAACAAAGACAATGAAAGTGATCTGGACACTGGAATGATTCCAGGAATAAATTCCCACCTCCCCAAAAGCTGGAACAATCTAGCAAAGAAGGGTATCACACAGCACATATGGCATGCCAGGAGGGGAGAGATGGAGTCAATCTATTTCATCACCTACAAAGGATAAAAGGAGCAAGAAGAAGCTTGCTAGAAAGACACAAAAGAACATTTCACGTTGTTTAGGATAACCTATTGGGCAGTGCAGATAGGAGGTAAGCAGTGTCTTTGCATCCCCTCTTACCCCTAAAAAGAAATATTATTTTTGGACAGTAAGAAAAGTTACCAGTTCCTTCAAGCATAGACTGAAATAGAGATGTGTGTGTGATCCTTAAGAGGAGTTTTGCTTCTGTTGCTAATGGATGCTAAGTTACACACATTACTTCTCTATTCAGCTGGAAATTCTTAATGTCAGACAAGGTTCCAGATCTCTGTAGTTCTTTTTGCCTCTACCAGGCTTTAAGAAAGTTACACCACCTTGGGCTCTGCCTTAGTGTACGTGCAAGTGAAAACAAGAGGAGATGATACATCCGAAACTGCAAGATGTGTGACAGAAGATGCATTAACTCGCTTTGCAGCAAATTGGCCAATTTCCTTTTCCACCATGTCTGAACTCCTTAATGCCAGGAGAACAGCAAGAGCACACAGAGATCCTACCAGGCTGAGATGCAGGAGGAAATCAATGTCCATGTTCTGCCCTGGCCGGGCCACAGGGAGCCAGAGAGGCGATGCGGCAGGCAGTGGGTGACCATCCGCAGGGCTCCGGAATCAGCGCTCACCTTGGACCAGGGCTCACTTCCACCAGCTGCTCTGCAACCATGGGACAGCTTGCTCAGATTGACTTCCCTGAGCTATTCTGTGCCTGCCCAGTCCTCGGAATGTAATTCTCACCACCACTCTCTTCTACTTATATATATATATAAACTCCCATTCCTAGAGCCCTGCAATCATGGGAGAAACACTTAGGATTAGAGGAACAGCTTAGGATTTGAGCTTTATCTAAATTTAACCTGTTCTGAAGAGGGGCCCTAGCAAGTGCTACAGCTTTGTTTCGCTGATTTCCCATTGCATTTCCAGGTTTATGTGAAGGTGCCTCAGTGGAAACTGTAATCTAGTACTCCTAAGTCCTGACACATAAAATTCAGTGCTTCATAATTCATGTGCCTCTTTCCCAGAATCCCCCATCTCTGCGTTTTTCTTGAAAAAAACCCTAACATGGAAAAGGAATACATTTAGCTGGATCGTGCCTAGTTCTGTGAGGTTGGTACTAAGTCCTAAGGGAGAATAGCTCATTCGTTTTTTTGCTGAGTTTAAGTTACATTAAATATGCTGGACCTGTGCAGGTTTCTGCTAAGATGCCTCTGTAAAACTGAAATTCACTTGTCTTTTGAATGGCTGGAAATGTTCATGAAGCATAAATCACCTCCCTTCATCACTGACCCCACAAACCTCATATATTATATAAACATATGGATATTAAAATTATACGTAACTTTTAAAGTAAGTGGTATATGCCTTTGAGACACTGGGAAGGAAAATTAGAGAGTCACAGACTAAGGAAAAGATCTGGGGACCATTAGTTATATGGTGCAATAAACATCAAACCCAGAAGAAATTAAAACTGAGGTAATTTTGGAAACTGGATATTGTCCAATTTCTCTGCAAGAAAGTCAAATAGAACAAGGGCACTGGAACAGTGTCCCAGTGGGAACTTAAAACAGAAGAGGTTTGGACACAGAATCTGCATTTAGCTTATTATTTTGTTGGCACTTACCCTGTCAATGTAACTTGGCTTTCTGCCTTTTCATATCACAACAGCACAACTTTACAACCCTACTGCTTTGCCCTGTCTCTAGGGATGCCTTGTAAACATTTACACCCTCCTGAGAACTAAAAGGACACAGAAACTTAGGGCATGCATCCTTTAGAGGTGACAAAGGTAACAAAGGTAACAAAGGTAACAAAAAACAAAAAATGCAAAGCTTTGATCTTTTGCTAAATTCTTAACTTTTCCATGCAAATGCGGAAGTCAATTGAATTGATTTAACGTGTAATGTAGGGGCAGTTATATACATACATACATATATATATATATACATACACACACCCATATGCAATCTTGTGCATGCCCCATGTTGAGTGTAGGGTCCTGAAGCAAATGGGATGGATGGCATTTAGATCAGGGCACCCTGAACTGCCCACTGCAGGCACTGAGCTAATAGGGCTTAACTGGTCCTTGAGCACTGAACACCATTTTGAATTTCTCTGTCCTCACAGGATTTCCTTGATACTTAACCCTGCACACTTGTATTAATTTTTCTGATTTTTGTGCTTGAGTTGCTGGGAGAATTACTGAGCATAAGGTCAAAGCCGTTTCACATTTTGCAGTATAAGGCGCTTTATCCTTTTCCACCTTGCCCTTTAGTACTGCCATGTGGCAGAAGGCAGGCATAGAGATAAGGATTAACTTTATTTAATGTGATATTTAATGTGTGAAGAGGTCCCAAACCTTCCTTCTATAGACAGTTCTGCAAAACAGACCACAGGACTTTTAAAATAAAAAAAAAAGTCAGGCTTTGTTAAAAATACAAAATAGAATAACATTTAAGCTACAGAAAAAAAAAATTAAAGACTACTGCAAAGGGAAGAGAAAGGAAGATGAGTTAAAACCAATACTCTCTTCATTCATGATCTCCCTGGAAGCATGTCCTTGTCCTCAAACTTGATTCCTGCCATCAGTCACTTTCTGCAGCAAACAGTGCCCACTTTGTAAGAAGTCCTTAAGGAACATGGTCTTGAGGAAGTTTTCTCTGCCCCCTGAGATGCTGTTCTCAGTTCCTTGCAATGCTTCTCCTGACTCCCATACTCACTGTCTCCCAAAGCCCCTTCCCTTACTCCTTCTCAGCTGGAATGCAGGGAAGGCGTGATTTCTCTCCCTGACAGAAATCCTTCCTGATTTCAACCATCCCATTTACAGTGTATGAAACAGTTGAGACTAAACAGGTCAAACACACAGCCTGCCACAAAGCATGATTACAGACTGTTATCCTCAGAAATTAATGGGAAGTCTTGACTGCTTCATTCAAACAACTGTCAAAAGTCTGCTATGCAGCAGACAGCATTCAGGGGGTGGGGTTTTTTGCAAGTAGAAATAGAGTGAAAATCCAAATAAATGTCATCCACAGGATCCAAATACAGCATCATCTGACGCCTTCATTTTCAATGATGCTTATAGCACATGACAACTCTATTCCCGAATGAGCGCTGCTGGGGCTTCGCCTCCCTGACCTTCTCTGACTTAATAACTCTGCAATTTGTGGCAGAAACAAGTTGTGCTGCTGGCAACCAGCATGGAAACTTAGAAGCCCACTGCTGAGCCCTGCTACCAGATATCCTGGCCCAAGTTGCTGAGGGACTCTGCTAACTAACTCTGTCCAGCACACGGAGGTCACAGACTGTGACCGTCACAGCCAGCAGCCGGTGCAACTTCATGGGACTCAAAATGCAACCTCATATCTAAACCCTTCTCCTCTCACAAGGCCAAGGAGGAGAGAGAACAATCTGCCTTTGCTGTGTGTCTCACCATGCAAGAAGCATTAAATGAGGCAATAAAAAAAGCTGAGAAGCTTTTTCTGTGAAAATGCCATTTCTGCAATGCGATTGCTTTTACGAGCTCCATGGCACCTTCGACTCAAAAAAGCATTTAGGCAGATGCAAGGGTCCGGTCTGAAGCAGTAAGAGAAACAAGTGAGAACGCTTAAATCTCAGCAGTATCTTCATTCTGAATTGCCAGGGGAGGAAAGGAGGACTGTCAAGCACAGTGCTAGGCTCAGTGATACCAGGAAACCCTACTGTCTGACCAGGCAAGAGAATCTGTTTACTTTAGGTATTATATTTCCTTCATGTTAGATGGGTACGTAGTACTTTGGGTAGGTTAGCATACATAACCCAAAACCACTTTTCTCCTCATCTACGGATTCAGTGAAGCTTATAAAGAATGCCATAAAAGTAATTTTAAATATTCATGCAGTGCTCATCAACCATGTGTCCCAGTAAACCTACAAGGATAACTTTGGGCTTTCTAGGCAACTCTTCTTCAAAAACAGTACTCCTGCATGCAAGCATTCCCCTCTGTGCTGCAATGACAGCATATGCTGCTGCTTGCAACATTAAACATCACTCAAAGGAATAATCTTCATGCTACTAACACAACAGCACACACACTGTTGAACAACTTCTCCCTTCTCCTAGAGCAAAAAACAGTGGAAAACAGACCTCTTATCCTCCTCCCTGAAGCACCTTTTCAAACAGCA
Source organism: Aegithalos caudatus (assembly GCA_013389925.1). Lineage (NCBI taxonomy): Eukaryota > Metazoa > Chordata > Aves > Passeriformes > Aegithalidae > Aegithalos > Aegithalos caudatus. The sequence continues at coordinate 954,089 of WEIU01016788.1, read as the reverse complement.
TAATTTTAACACCATTTCCCCTTTTGTGCATCACATCCAAAAAACACCCTGCAAAGATATTCCCTGACTCCTAACAAGACTTATTTTGTCAAGTCTTCATTTTCTGCTGAGAGCTGGAAATGTCAACATTGTCCTGCAACTTATCTCTTGTGCCTTGCTGTAGAGAGAAAAGTATCTCCCTTGTGGACAGAATTACATATCCTCAGCCTGACAGTAACAGATATCACTGTGCAGCATTGAGTAAATTACATCAGCTTGAACTAGACAAGAGATGTATCCTGAAATATGAAAAAAGGCAACCACATCTTCAGACTTTTTTCAAAAAAACATTTTCCTTACATCGCAGTAGGGACACACAGAAAAGAGACAGAAAATTCAACAGGATGTCAACTAGGAACCATGATTTGGATCTGTTGCTTTGCATTGGACCTGCTACTAGATAATAGTTGTCCAAAAACTACTTCAGCCCAAAGATTCACAGTCTTGTATGTCTGGGGTTTAAAATTTTAGTTTCATTTTGACAGGTCTTTGCCATTTTGGTGCTGATTTCTTTTCTACCAGGTCTGGTCATTCTCTGTGGCCCAGTCTGAAGCCCACTGATGTCTGTCTCAAGATATTAGAAGGCTCTGTTATTAATGAGATGCTAGGGGGAGGAAACAGCCCATGCCATGTAATACATGGAAACATTTTACTGAACTGTCCATGCACAAATACAGGACAAAAAAATCTAGCAACCTGCTTCATATACTCCATGAAACCATATGAAACCTTTTCAACTATACTAACGGCAATTCTTCTCAATTTCTATTGTTAATATCAGATAATTCTTGTTCTTCATAAAGATTTGATAATAAAAATCAACAACTTATCAGAAAAAAACCCCAAAAATTACAAAAAATAAGCATTTTAAATTGATATAAATCACAGTCAACAAGATTTAAGAAACAGCTGACTACCTCTGTGGTCTCAGCCTCTATTTTTCTACCCTCCTCAGTCTTGTATAATAAGATTTAAAGGTGCACTTGGCATTAACTGCTCCTTCAGGTCTTATCTGCAGATGAAAATCTGCTCTGGAAACAGACATTACCAATGTTTAATTCACTACTGAGGAAAAGCATCCATGTGTTTTGTGACTGTTCAAAAGTGTGTGGATAAGGTCTCTTATTCCAACAGCTCATGTTGCTCTTTTTAACTGCACGGTTTTCTCTACATCTCCAAAAATACTTGTCTTGTAGAGCAAAGAAAATAACGTCCTTTCTCTCCTCACTAGCCCCATACCGGGAGAAGAATAGAGAAAAAAAATTTAAAAGAGTGTTTACACATTTAATCGAAATTAATAAGCAGGCTCCATATAAGGAACATTAATGCCAAGGGCCATCCTGTCTAAATATTCTTGTTCTAATAAAATCACACTTGATTTAATAACCATTGCTTTAGTACAAGGGACTGTGAGGGGTCAGCCAAACACAACCCTAAGCAAAGTATCAACAGTCTAGATAAACAAGATTAAAGTTTACTCTTAAAGCAAGCAAAGGAACTAAGATACCCTCACAGTCCAACTTGATTCAATCTTTCACCAAATACAAAAAACTTTGTCTCAGGCACAAGACATTTTTTTTTTGCACTTCAGTAAGTTTTCTGATTATTTAAAAAGATGGTACTTCAGGGTTTTCAGTCTGGTTACAAACAGCAGCTGTTCCAATGACCAGAGGCTTCAATTAATCTGTTTTCTTAATAATCCCATCCCTTTCCAGCATAGTGTACTGGACCTGTCACTCACCCGTACTACATTATTGAAACTGATGTGGAAAAAAAGAAAAGGGAGTAATTAGAATTTATGTAAAATACTACAATGGAAGAAATAAAAATGGAAGCCTGTGGTTTTTTCTTCTTCCCCCAAAACAGAATTTGAAATTAGCCTGATTGCTTCATTTTACTCCTCATCACTGATGACTCTGGGCCTGTACAGATCTGGCAATACTGCTATGAATTAGCAGTCTATGCCTGTACCAAACTGGAGCTGAGAGCTGGGGTGCAGAGACATAAAATAAAGCTGTTCTGGGGTATTTTCAATAGTGCAGTATTGTGGCAGCAAGGAAAACTTCTGTGAAATTCAGTAGACTGAATTACCAAGGAAATATTTTTGGGGACAAATTGTAATTCTCCTTTTGCAAACTGTAGCCACTGCCAATCCAAGTCTCTAGGATCTGTGATGAGGTGCTTGTGTGCTTGTAGCTATGTGAACTGTTCCCAAACCATGGTACACAAACAGGAATCTGCATGACCATCTTTTCCTCTCGAGAAAACTGAATATTGCCTGAACAACTCCTAACCATCTGCCTCTGCACAGGGCCTGATATGGAGTCAAAAGCTATTTGCAGTCACTGCTGCTATCACTGCCACATGGTAGCCCATAATCTCTGCTTTTGGTATCTCAGCAAGCTCAGTATGCAGAACTCCAGGCTATATTGTTAGTACAGTGAGATGCAATAAGAGGATATCAAAGATTATGAAAGGATATTTCAGCAGCAGCTCCTGACCCTTGAAAGGCAGAATTAGGTTTGAGAAGAAGGTTGACAGTGATGAACAGCAGGATGCAGACAGCTCCTGCACGCTGAAGTAGCTGCCCAAGCAAATGTGATACAGAAAATGTGTGTAGTGTGATGGGGCATAGACAAGGTCTGAATAGGAGAAATCCCAGAATTTGCAGATACAGCAACAGATTCCTCTACTCCTCTGAAAGGAGTCTTTGATCCTTCTCCAGCATCAGAAGTCCACAGTTGTATAAAACAGGATGCCAGTGTCCTCTGGAAGCTCACTTGCCCAGATTCTTACTCATCTATGATTAACCAGTTTAGCAGTAGCAAGCCAATGCCTGTCCTCTCCAAAAAGGGGTTTACAAGACAACTGATTGTGAATTATCATCCAATGATCCTAAGCAGACCTAACCCAATCCAGTGCCTTCTTTAAGAGAGCAGATGTTTTATACTCTCTTGGTTTGCCAACAAGGACATTGCACCAAGATCAGTAGCAAAAACTGCACTCTTCACATCACAAATCAAATCTTTTATAGTCCTTGGCTCCAGGACTACAAAATTCTCAGATTTGCAACTCCCTTCCCATAAGTGCAAGCAACCCAAGAATGTGTATCTCTCATATCTGAAAAACTACTCTTTGTGGGAGTTCCAGTGTGTAAACTCTTTGTCTGCAGGAAAAACAAAACAAAACAAAATACCATTACCCCACTCCCATCAGAACTGCTGTGGAAAAATGTCCAAGAGCACATACTTACAATACAACTGAATGTATAATGTCAGGTAATAACCTCTCCAACTGTGAGTTATTTATATGTAAAGTTGCCACAGTAAAGCACCACATTATTTCTGCTCTATTTCAGCACTCACCAGCTAATGCTGAGGTGACAGCATCAGAACAAATACCTGAAAAGAGCAGGACTGAGGGAAGCAAAGTTCATATCACTTGGTGCTTTCAGAAAAGCCCTTGCCTCAGCCAAAACCCAAGTGAACCAGAACTGAATTATGACACTATACAAGTTCTTTGAAATTAAATGGTTGTGCCACAAATACTTGGTTAGTCAGATGATTTCAGGCTTTGAAGGAACACTGTTATGTAAGAACATAACAGTGCATCAATTTAGGAAAAGGAGTGGTATTATAGGACAAAACAGAAAGAAGAATGCAAACCCTGTGGGCTGAAAGTTTTCAGGGAACACTGGGTTACAACTTAGTCATATTCATGTCCTCTGGAAACATTCCATTCAACTAGGAAACCTCTCTAAGCAGCACCTGTTACCAGTGATAAAAGGGAATGGATTCACTACCCTTTAAATAAAAAGGCAATTTGTTTTACCCCTTCTTGAATGCTTTTCCTATATTGCCATTACAATGAGAAAGCACAACAGCTTTCCTACTGTAAAGCTGCTCACTATTGCCAGCAGATCTTCAAGATCTTCAAAGAGAGAACTGATACAAAAATACAGTGAACACACAGTAAACTCCATCTGAGGCGCCTATAGAGTTTTTTAGGCACATATTGATAGGAGATAACCCTAAATGGGAGTGTTTTATAAAAGGTAATGTAATAATAGCAGAGTAAATATAGGAACTGTTTATTATCAAATCTGCTTTTTTTCTCTCCTATGAAAGAAATACCACATTGTCTCTCTCTTCCAAATTAAACTGCCACCACAGAATCCCCCTTTTTAAAAGGATTTTTCCCCATCAAGCTCTTCTGATGGGTGTCCTTGAATTGTTGCAGAGGCAAACAACTGCAGCACTAAAATGATCACTTGGCAGCTTGCTGATGTTTGCTGAATCTCTCTCTCTGAGCCAGCTCCTGCTTTTCCTTCTCCCTCTTACAGTGATCTCATACAGCATAGGTATCTCAGAGACTGAAATGAAACTGCAGTTCCAAGGGTTTTTTTCCACTCAAGACAGAAAGCTATTTGCTTCAGCTAAACTTAAATACTCCACCCAGCTCAATTCTACTGCAGCTCAGGTGTGAAAGCAAGTGCACTTGCATAGCAGAGGGTTAAGAAATTCCATCTTTGTTTCACACTAGGGTGAAGTCTAGGATTCAAATGTTCCAGAAATGTGAAGTTCTCCTCTCTCACTCACACTGCACAAGCTCTGACACTGTAAATTGGGAAAGGCAAATCATTTGTATTCCTTAAAAGAAAGAAGCACAGAAGCCTTTGCATCATTTCCTTCACAGTAGCTATGACCAGACCTTATAGAAACTTACGCACCCTTAATTGCTTGCAGGTATTTATCAGGAAATGGTTTAACCCCTGAAAAGATGTTAATCTGCTTATGCTATTTAACTGCTCCCTGAATTTACACTGAGCTTACGGGAACAACAAAAATCTCCTTGATTCTTTGCAATTCAACTGTAAGCAATAACTGACCAAGACAAAACAGCACTGGAAAATCTATCAAATATCATCAACTTATCTAATTCTATCCTCCTACTGGCCAACAGAAAATGCAACTTCACCTTTCAGAAACCAGCCAGCCACCATAGCATATACCAGTCCTTAGCCTGCACACCTAGACTTACCAAATACATGGGCAGCAAAGAGAATGGGGAACCCACAGCAGTGTCTTATTCTGGTTTTCACCAGCAGAGCTTTCAGGACCATCAGGCTCATGTCTTTGTGTTTCCCCCACCAAAGAGGCAATGCAGGCACTAAAGCAGAAATAGTCCTGAGGTATGTTCTGAATACATGACAGTGTATGTGGCACAATATACAAGTTTTATCTGCCCTTGTTAAGGATGACATATGTAACTCGATGTGGACATAAAACTTTAGCCAATAAAACTTGTGGCCATAAACTTCTGCTAATAAAAACCTTCTATACTATATTGTCAAATATTTTCTCTTTCTCTAATTATATAGAAATGCAGTCATATGATGAGCAGGTAGATTCAGACATTAGGCTAGGCCAGTGTGAGATGTTTCTAACCATGGTTCATCACAAGACATAAACCTGTCCAAATCTGACTGGCAGTAATTTAGGAAGGCTTAAAACTTATCATGGCCAACAGATCTATGATTATCACAGAGGAGTTATTGCCTGCTGTGTAATTAGTTTGTTCTCACTGAGCTAGCCCGTGGCTTACAGGCATTTTGCAGTGTTGTAAAACACCCTGGAGAAGGATGACTACTGCAGATGGAAAAGCACTCTCCATTGCAACACATGGGCTGGGAGAGCTCTGTTAGCCCTCTGTGCCTACTGCCTTCAGAGCTGAAGAACCTGGTTTACATCCTGCTGCCTTCACTTGGTGTTTTATGTGCACAGCTGGCTAATGACCGTGTTGTATTATGTATAAAACCATTTACTGTGATATGCTCATGCTGTTAATATGCTGTAGAGTATTTTTGCTTTGTTTAAGGGGCAACTCTGGGAAACATTAATGCTGGATGGTAGAAAAACAAGGGTAATTCCAGTCCAGACTGCAAGAAGAAATCCACAAAGTGGCCAAACATTTCCATCTGCTCAGTGAACAAAGAGGCTTTCATGCCTCAATTTATGCCTTCTGCTGTCAGCAGTGAGTAAGGAATCTTCCTGGCATTTGTAAGGAGGCCATGTTGCAGAATTGCTTAGCAGTACAACCCTTTGGTGGCCTCCATGCTCCTTGTCCCTCAGTCTATGAATGAGGCTTCTAGGCTGTCTTGACTTGTTCTAGCCCCTTTGCAACTCGCCCCAGAGGAGGTGCTGCTCCACTGCACCAAAAGAAAGCAGTGGTCAGGAGGTATTAGTTAGGTTTTGAGAGTTTGGTTGTAACCATTTCACTCTCTTCTCAGATCAACAACACATCACACACTTCTTGAAAGTGTAAAACAGCAAGAAAACCTTTGCTTCTGACTGTCCTATACAATTTACCTCTGGAATATCCATGTCCTAAGAGGATGTTTGGTCTAGATAAAAGCAATTATGTACAGAATGTAATGTAGGCCTGTTACCTCCTCACTACAACTTCTAATTAAATCCAGGTTTTCTCCCCCTTATTTTACTGGTTTTGTACTTTCACTGATACATCTCTAGGGTGGCTTGAAGAGGCTGTTAGAGATTTCAAAGTATTGAAAAGCTCCACAAAGGCACCTTAGAGAAAGCTCCTAGTGACCTTACTCCTTAAGATTAAAAAAATACCAAATAGGTTGGTGCTGAAGACACATGGTCTGCCAGCATACAAATACAATACAGTTTTCCTACTCACAGTTAACTTCTGGGTAGGAGTTCCAGACCATTGATTGCACTGTTAGGATCAAGCAGCACCGAATGAACTGCACTTGGTAAAATTTCCTATTTCCTTGCCTTCCCCTTTCTCATATTCTTTCTCAGCAGGACTGTTTTCCAGGACAACAGGAGTGATGGAGGAGCTCTAGCTCCCTGGAGTGGCCAATCTGCTACATCACTAATACCAGAAAAATTACTCAGCCCACTTCACTATTTGTTTTCTATGTCCAGAGTGTTCCTGAACTTTGCCTCAGCTCCTGCACCACAATATGGAAATGCACTGCACTGGGTGGCTAAGATCAAGACTTAGTTTCTGTGCTTAAACCCCTTATTCACATTTTAATGAACAAGAGCTGCCCAGGTACTGTCAGGTGCCCAGGTACTCCCTACCAGCCTTCTCACCTGCTGCTATCCTGCATGCTCAATGCCTCTGCAGAACTGACAAGGTCAATGATTGCCTGCAATAATCACATGTTTAAGGTCAGAATAGCCCTTAAACATCATTCAGTTCCATCCTCCCTGACATGGGCAGGGATGCTTCCCTCTAGACCAGGTTGCTCAATGCCTCATCCTGTTGCAGCAGTCCTCTTACCAGAGGGTGAAAATGAGCTGAGGCACAGCAAAAACCGTTCTTGTTAAACAGAGCATAAAAAGGGTCCTAGTTTATTCCTCTTCATGGCTTAGTCAACTTAACTCCAACTATTCCCTGACTCTGGCTGCAGCAAGCTCCTACTGCAGGTTTCCCTTGCAGCCTCTGACTGCTGGGTATTTCCTGCTGAACTCTGACTGCAGGGATCAGTTTGCAGACTGAGTGCAGGCTTTTACCTGGCTAGGCTGTGACTGCAGGTTCCAAGAACAGTTAGTGCTCTAACTGCAGAGCCAGACTGAACTTGCACCTGCACCAGTGATTCTCTCTTTCTGGGATCCTGCTTCATGATTCTCTCCTTCATGCTGCTCAAGTTCCTCCTCCATGATGATCCTCCCGTTACCAGCTCACCCCCTCTTTTATCTCACTCATCCTTATTGGCTACAGCTGGGACTCATTAGGGGCAAGGCTGAACTGGTTAATTAAACACAGCTGTTACTTATCAGGGCTGAGGTCACCTGTATTCTCTTCTACATTATCCAGCCTGGACTTGAAGACTGCCAAGGATAGGGCATCCAGAACTTCTCTGGGAAACCTCTTCCAGTACCTCACCCCCCCTTACCTAGCCTAAATTATTTCCGTTTGAACCCATCACTCCTCCACTGTCCTACTACTACTGTTCCTAACAAAGAATTCCTCTCCAGCTTCCTTGCAGGCCCCCTTCAGATATTGGAACATTGCTGTGAAGTCTCCACACAACTTTCTCTTCTCCAGGCTGAAGAGCCCCAACTCCCTCAGCCTGAGCAATGTCATTCCAGAGTTTCAGCTTATTCAGAGGAGAGCCACCTGTCAATGTTTCTGCAGAGATAGAGAGAGGGAGAGATACAAACACACACCCCTTCTGTTCCCTGGATTTGCAATGCCTTCCACATAATTATGCTCTGCTTGGATTAATTTGTTCAGTATCTTTTTCTATTGGCTTGGGCTGCTGATAGATCCACTTTGTTATTGAAAAATATAAAGGTAATACTTTAAATAGTTCTGCAGAAGCAGGAGAGGGTTTAGAGACTTGAATCCTAGAGAATGCAGTGGGAGATAGAGCACAGTGCAGCCTGAATCACTCATTTACAGGTCTGCCACAAAGACGACTTTCTCAGGAAGCTGCAAACAGAGAAAGAATGTCTGGCTTGCGTTAATCCTTATCAGGGGAAGACAGGCTTAAATGATTTTGTTTACAGCAGTGTTCAAGTTTGCTAAAGTATTTTAATAAGTAGGTAAAAAGAAGAGGCTGTCAAAAATCTAGTTCTCCTTTGATGGAGGAAGGAGGAGAAAATCTAAATTAAAAGAGTTATGTTTTCATATACAGAATATAACACAGTGTGAAGAGTTGTGATATTTTTCTATGAATAACATTCACAGAAGCAGGCTACACTTCATGATGGTTCTCTGCCTCCAACGGTAGTGGAAGCAAGCCTGTTATTTTTCTTTTTTTTTTGGTGGTGTGAGCAGTTTTTTCCATGGAGTTTCTCACTCACTAATCCTAACCTATGTAAGAATCACTACAAGGTTGCAACCACAATCAGGACACAAACAGCATTAATGGGCAAAAGAAGTAAACAGACAACAGGCAAGATCTAGAGGGTGGATACAGCATTTGTTTTTGATGTATGTTTTGTATCTCTCATTATACTTATACACACTGCATGCTTACATGTACCTTTAGGCTGTGACGTATCATCCCTAAAGAAATGAAAACCAATGCTTCAGTTAAAAGTAAACCCTATTTAGATTTTTCAGGAGATTCTAAAGATGTTGTTCTTTGCAATATTTTGTTTATGGAAGTGTTCTGGTGATGAAGTTTGAATTTCTTGGCTCCATATTTTACTATCTCACCTGTGCAAAAGTGGACATTGGTCATTCATTGATCAATGAATTGAAAGTTTCTCCAGTTTAACCAAGTTAAACACTGCTGTTTAACCCAGCACTTGTCTTTACTCCCTACTGGTGATCCCCAAAGGCCCCCTCAGTAACTCACAAACAGCACTGCCCTCACTGGGCTCTTTCTTCTCTCTTCCACCAGTCCTTAAGAAATATCAATTGTAAGGTCTATGCAGAAGCTAGAATCCAGAGTAGGTCTGACTTCCACAGGACACCAGACTGAAGCAAAAGCCTTTCTAAAAACAATATTGACACTCTACTAAGTGCTAGAATAAGTAACTGACAAAAGACAAAACTGTTCATTCCAGTATTTTGAGCTTTTCCCTTTATGTTAAACGGTAACATAAAGACAATCAACATAAAATTTATGGGGCACTTACCAGCCATTTGGTTTTCTATGTACATATTGTGGATTTAGAATGGTTTTGACAGCAATGGCTGTTACTGCTTGAGAGACACTGCAAGTACCAGGATTATGGCACTCTGTAATGCCCAATGCCGATTATTGCACAAGCGAGACAGCTTTTCTACCACACATGAAATATTTTTCTACAGCCACAGCTGGAAAAGTTACTTTATATTCCTCTATAAATATGAAGAAAATATCACTTGGAGAATCTTCTACGATAAAGATGCATGAGCTGAAGCAAGTATTTTGAAAGAGCCAGCTGTAAATAGAGGTTGTAACTTACTTGGCTGGTACACAAACACTTGAACTTCCTAAGCTACTCTTGCAAGCTATTTGCAAGAGCAGATTAGAACTAAAGGAAGGGCAGGGAGTCTATAAAATACATCAATGTTATGGAAGACATTGTTCTATGAGTCCCTGAAGCCACTTTCATCTCATATGAGCTGTATTATTCTGTTGTACTTAACATGATACTGTGCTGAAGAGTTTTCTCAAGTGAAGAATATTTGTAATTTAAGATACTCCGTAAGTAGAACTTTGTGCAAACAAGGAACTAGGTCAGGTCATCAGATTCAGGCTGAATGACATGCTTAATGCACTGTTTGTCCTATTCTTTTCAAAATAAATATTTATTTAACTGAAGGATGATAGGGATTTGCTTTTCTTTGATCTTATTTGGAACATAGTGAATGCATACAGTGAAGACACAATGACAGGATGCCAGAGTAAATTACTATATCCTGAAACATTAAAACATGCTCTTAAAATTTGAGTTTTCCAAAGCAACTAGATCTTACCCTCTCCTCTGAACATTTTATTTACATAGGATAGCTAGCATTTTTTTCAGCAAAACATTCTGTGCTAACATCAAGTCAGTTATAGTGTAATGTGTGTACACATATGTATGTTCAGTGTACCTTCACTCTAGACAAATTTAATTGTGCTGAGATCCACTGCAGCTGGAATACAAGCTAAGTAATAAGAAGCCTGATGGTACCTACCAGCTATACTACATTTTTTCTGCAAATAAAACATTCTCAGCCCTACAGGAAGATAATCAAAGTTAACTCTGGAATTAAGAGTCCTGAGCAGGTGATGAGCTAATTTTATGGTGGTTTATCTTCAGTACATAATTTCATTGAATTCAATATGGCTGTGGACAACTATTTCAATACAAATGAACTTAAGTGACTGAGGTTCATCTAATGGTTGACTTTGCTATATTGAGAAACAGGAGTGTGAACCAGCCGACACCAAGTTAAATTTACAATCATTTCAGCGGGGACTGAAAAAGGAGTTTGGGATAGAAAGTTCAGGAATGAATTCTGATATGGCCTTTTCTCTTTGACCCACACCCTATTTACAAACTGTTGGCAGCTCCCCTTCTCCATCAGTGACCCAGAAAATTAGAAAAACAGGTCACACATACAGAAATGCTGGAGGAACTAATAGTTTAGAAAAGAGATGACTCATGGGGAAGACGATCACAATCTATAAATATCTTCAAGGCAATAACATAAATGTATAAATGAAAGATGGGAATTGTTCTGGCTCAGAAGTTGGTAGGTAAGTTGGCAGTGTAAGGAAAAGAATAACTGGTAAGTGATTATTTCCTCCAGGGATGTTGTATAAGAACCATTACTGTAAATATTCAAGAACAGGTAAAATCAATACTAGTGGGTAAGATGCATTGAGAAGACCTGCACGACCCATGGAGCTTGACTACCTGCTTCCAATTTCTGGTACTGTTTTTGCTATCCATGGCATTTTGGTTAGCCCTAGAGAGAGAAAAGATTACATTCACCAAGGTAAATGTGGCTGCTTAAATTACAATTGTGTGCAAGCAGGCATTTCATTGACTCAGCACCTGACATCTCCTTACTATCAGTGATAGCTTTTATGACATGCTAATGTAGAAGGTACTACACGCCACTGATACAAATTCATAGTTGCTAATTATACCATTAATAACACTGAACCTATCTGCTGCTAATCTTATTGATATAAATAGTGTTGTTAATTCCATCAGGCATCAGCAGTGATGTGGAGTGACACAGTGTACAGTCATCTCCCTGAATGACTCATTAGGCTCACAGAGAAGGACCTCCTTCCACAGCCACACCTGGCCTGCCTCAGGCATTAATGGCTCAGATGTCCTCACTTCTCATCAGACAAGTAGCTGGTGAAGTGCAGTGACATATTTTTATTAAATCTGAAAAACAAACCAGAAAGCCCTCCAGCACATCAGAGCTAGGATTGCACTGCCAGACAATAACAAGTTGCCTGTTGCACTTCAGGTTCCTCTGCAGTGCGCATGCACTGGGATGTGCTGCAAAAAACTGTGTTCCTATAGGAAGTAGAGCTCATTTTGTGACTTTTTGGTTATTTGGTAGTTCTTCTCAACCTCCACATTCAGTTCATTGGACCACATCTTGTTTCTGTACACCCATAAACCCCAAACAACTGCATTACACTCTTGGCCTTTATTTTTACACAAGCTAGCACCAGAAATTTTTTTGTTTTGCCTCAATATTCTTAAAACATTTGGCATTATTACAATCTCTTTTGGCAGACATGAAACTAAAGATAGCCATAAGTAAAGCCAAATCAGCTAAAACTCTACATTTAAGGAACAAACTTGAGCCCCCTAGAGTGTGTATTTCCAAGGTATTTAACATTTTTATGGCACCCCACACGTGCAGAGCATAGATCCAAGCCTCATGCTTGCAGCTGGGAATGCTCAGCATTTATGCAAATCTGGCCTAACACACGTGCTACCATCTACCTGCATAATTAGGAATGTGCAGGCTGTGCTCAGAGTATTTTGGCATTGCACATTTGACATCCACTGCCTGTCAGCAGTCCCTGGCCACATTCACTGCATAGTTTCCAAACAAGATAAGGGCTCTACCAAGATCAGACTCAATCCCCACGGAGTCCCACAGCTGTCTGGTGTATGAGGGACAAAACAGAATGTCAGCACCTAATTCAAGACTCTGGCAGAGTGCATGAGCAGAGGGAGGGTGAGTTAAGACTGTAAAGACAATGAACCAAAACTCCTGTGTCTACTATGCAGGTGGGTTTCACCTACCAACTTCTTATATGATTGCCACTTTCAAAAAAAGCGAAGTGTATTTTCCTAGGTAATAATGTAAGAAACATCCTTACTAGATTCACAAAAGCACTACCCTACAGTTTCTTACAATTCTTTAGAAACCCACAAAAACTGGATGGCAGGGTAAAGACATGAGGATGTGGGGGGTTGGCATAACCTACGTAAGTCTCCTGTTTAAAAATTCTGAGATAAGTATGATCTAGGTCAGCCAGAAAGTGCTTTACACTACACCTGTGACAATTCTGTAACATAATGAGCACATCAAAAAATTCTTAGCACAGAATTTTTTTTTGCTCGGTGTTTACATTAAATCTGGCAAACCACATCTCTGCTTCATCACTGATTCCACCCATGTGTCATCAGTGCATAAATGATGCTCACAGCTTTGAGTAAGTCAATTTGAGCAGCGATTAATTTTCCTATCTGTTAAACCTTTAAATATTTGATTTGCAAATGAGTTTGACTTTTCATCCCTACTATTTCCCCATTATTTCATCTATTTTTTGAAAAGGTACATATATATCCTGGAAGATAGCCTTACCAAGCATCATGCAAGTGCAGTTTCTCTTTATTGACTTATGAGGCGTGTTACTTTGTTTTTCTATCCTTTAATCTCTACCTTTGTCACACAAGAAACAGAGGACAACCAGTTAAGCCTCACCTAAGCCAGCTGCTAAGGAGCCCTGCTCTAGGCATAGAGGAAAGCAGACAGCCTCACTCTTAGCTCAGCACAGGCTGCCTTCTTGGGCCAGTAACTTTGCCCAGACTGCAGAGAATCTTGAGTTCCTGCTAACCTAAATAAACAGGCACCATTCAGCATGACCTCAAGGAACACTGTGCATATGGGAACAACAAATACAGCCATACCTGCATCAGGAGATACTCTCTAGAGGAAGAGTAACTAAGAAAAAAACTTGCTGGTTTTAATAGATAGTGATTAGCCAACAACTTGTGAGAACAGCAAACTTATATAAAGGGCAGCTTCAGCCCTAATGACACCCAGGGAAGCAATTCCTGGCCCTGTGTGAGCAACACTGGGAAGCATATTATTAGAGTGGAGTGTGCACTTCTGACCTACACATAACAGTGTGGCTGTGGGCATCATAAAGCAACTGCAAAGGAGGATCATAGAAGTGTCCCAGGAACAGACAAAACCATCCTGACAATGCAAGGACTAAGGAATCTTTGATGAACTTAGTGTACTAAAGAGTAAACCTGGAGTTGATATGAACAACATGAAACACTGTTTTTCATAGAAAAGAGATCAGATAATGTAACCTTTCTAATCCTGCTGTCAATAGCATAGCAAGATCCACTGACTGAAAGCTAATGCCAGACAGATTGAATCTCAAGGGAAAATTTCTTAGGGAAAGTATAATTAAGTATCAAAACTGGTTACCAGAAGAGGTGATAGACTTTAAAAGTCTGAAGACTTGAAAACATGTATTTTAATGCTGCTTCTAGAAGAGATTTTATGGTCTAGACATCTGGGAAAGAAGAAAGACACTGTTCTAAGTGTTCCAGGGGAACCTCCTGACCCTGACTGTCCCAAAACTGGATCAAATTTACTCCACTTCCTGATCTCATATTTCTCTATTTGCAGCATGGGTAAAGTCAAAACTCACTGCACAGCTCTGGATGCTCTGTGGAGGGAAGCAGGAAAGCTTTTTCCATCTATGCATGTTTGACCAGGCACACTGTGGCTTTACCTTGGCTGGTGTTTCTTGCTAGTCTGAGGCATCAGAGCAGCTGGAGCTGTGGGAACTGTATGGAGAGCCACTGTTGTGCTCTGCAGGAGAATCCTTCTTCTCCTCTAGAGGAGTCCTCTAAAGGGCTGGCTGGTGAGCAGTGCTCAATGCCCAGAAGCATGCAGAGCATTTGATGTGATATTGAAAAGGAAATTTCCAAAGGCCTCAGGGGATAGGTTTTTTGTCTATATCCATTGCACAATGCATAGGTTGCCTGTTAGAATCATGTGGACATATTTTAATTAATACAGTTCTCAGCTCTGCTGCTCACAGCCAGGAGCACAGTTTAATGTCCTGAGAAAAGCAGCTCCTCAATCTGCCTGGACTTTGGGCTTAATATAAGGATTGAGCATCTGAGTACAAGATGATTTAACCATGATATTTATTATATCATTTTTTCTTTAGTGCTCTTGATCATGAAAAAAACTCTCAATTTACTACACAGACAGCATTAAAAACAGGCAACAGACTGGGCTAAATAGAATCATTCTTTCACAATTCAACTTATCCAGTCCTTTTGGGTACTTTATTTGTTCTCTGTATTAACAAAGTGGCTAGGAAGAGCAAGTAGTTACTCAGATCTGATACACCAATCATACAAGCCCAGGAAGTGCATCTGCTTCTGTGGGTTGACAGTCCTTTTATCTCCTCAGCCATACTCACAGTCTACAATCTGAAACCCTTTCTGGTCTACCTGCAGGATTGTTCACACTGTCTGGCTTTATGCATGCAAGAAAGTTGAGCCTTGTAATCATGTGTATCCACCATTTATTACTCCTGCCTGCTCATATAAAATCATCTCACAATAATTACCCTCTGTGTGTGCACATGTGTATGTTTGTGCCTGTGCCTACACAAATCCATGAGCTTCAGGTTCCTGGCTATAGCATTATCACTCACACCAAGTCAAACAATCAGCTCAAAGCTGTCACAGAGTGGTTAAGTGCAGCCAAAACAGGCAGCACCAATTAGATGTACTATTTTTATTTTTCATTTAGGATCTCGGTGCCTCTTTCACACACACTTCCTAACCTGTTCAAGTGGATCAAGAGGAGAGACTTGAAGATGATCAGCACCTCTCCTATGAGGACAGGCTGAGAGAGCTGGGGTTGTTCAGTCTGGGGACAAAAAGGCTGCAGGGAGACCTCAGAGCCCCTTCCAGTATCTAAAGGAAGCCTACAAGAAATCCCCATCTCTGGAAGTGTTCAAGGACAGGTTGGATGGGGGTGGTCTCTGAGTACCCTGGTCTAGTGGAAGGTGCCCCTGCCCATGGCTGGGGGGTTGGAACTAGAGGATTTTCAATCTCCCTTCCAACCCAAACCATTCTGGAATTCTATGGGATTATCTGTGTCATCATTTCCCATGTGACTGGCAACATTTCCCCTAAGTTAATCAGCATCAGGAATGCTCTCATTTGTGGGGACCCCAGAGAGCTGCCTTTGCAAAGCTGACATTTCCAGAGTATGGAAGGGCAGGCTGCACTTACCACTGTCACAGTACAAGGGCTTAAGAGAAAACACATGAAGATGGGCAGCTTTTCAGGGAATCCTGGCTCAAAAGATGCAAATCCTGCTTCAATAAAAAATTCATTTGGGAGATTCATTTCAAGGTGTGGGTGATGGCAAAGATAAACTAGAATGCTAAAGAGCTTAAGCATTCAGGGTCACCTCCAGCCTCAAAAGACGTTGTATTTTTTTTTTTCATTCTCAAAATACAGCAGTCAATATGAGAGGCAAAACCCAGAAGACACAAGTAAGGTTTGATTCTGATTTCTGTATTTGGAGGCCCTTCACTCAGACTTTTCACACAGAACAGATTCTCTCCTGCAAGCACAGGACCTCAAATGTTTTTTCCTTTTCAAGTCTTTGAGCACTTCTAATGGAGTCTTGCTGAGATGCTCAAAGGCTCTCTCCAGTCCCACTGCTCGAGGCACACTTTAAAGCACCCCTTTTTATGTGTGCCCATGATCTGCTTAACTTTACTCTTTCATTCTCTTTATTGATATTCATGCCATTTTTATCTCCACCTGTTTGTTCCTTCTGGAGGCTGAGCCCAGATCTCCCACGCAGACCAGCAGAGGTTTGATGATTTAGTTCACTTAGAACAAGAACACCCTTACCAGAAATAACTTCAATGACTAAAAGAACACTCTATTACCCAAATATTGCCAAACAGATCATATGGGGGAAAAACAAACAAACAAAAAACCCAAAACAAACATCCACACCTCCACCTACCCCAAAAAAGGACATTTATAACATTGCAATGCTTTGAGATAGCGTTTTCTTTCAGGTTGGAAAGCAGAAGCTGTGCTTTGCACAGGCAGGTGTGGCACCAAAAGCTCACTTCATCCACATCCCCGGTTTCAGAAAAGAATTTTACCTCCATTCTACGAAAATATTAAAATTAAGCCAGGGAGAAAATTTCTTCTACCCCACTTGTGTCCCCCCTTTCCAAATAAAAGTTACACCTTCATAGATGATTATTGGCATTTCCCCAAAGACCAACCACATCCCTGGGGTTCAGTTGTCTGATACCTGGCATGCTGCAGAACAGCCATGAGAATCTGGCTCAGCTTTGTAGTACAGAAATGGTTATTGAGTTGTGAGACAATCCATAAGCTAAAGACAAGCAAGAAGAAACTGCAGACAGAAATTAAACTATTCAGATGGTTCCAGTCAGTGGTTCACAAGACAAAAACAGACACAGAAGACAAAAACAGTGACAAAAGATGCTCTAAAGCCCCAAGAAAGAAAAAAAAAAAAAGGAGAATTAAAAGACAGCAATTTATCAGATTGAATAAGTTCAAGCAGTAGAGGAGAGCCCTTTCCCAGATGACTGATGCCAATCTGCCAATTAACCCACCACTCAAAAGTCCCTGTGTCTGCAATGGAGAGCACATTGATACCATAGTAGCACTTTGAAACCAGTTGACTACTACATGGATTAGGCAATAAATTACCACTGTGTACCCTTAAATTGCATGTGTCCTGCTTTCCCAGTCTCTCTGCACACAGAGATGCCCAGACAGAAGTGACCCAGCAGAGGGAGGGGTACACAGAGTCCCTCAGTCTGCAGGAGACATCTGTGAGCACACTAAAACCATAAACATTTCAACCAGACCTTTCCATGGGGCTGCAAAGCACCACCAGGGAACAACACTCCTGATTTTGTTCAGGGCTCAGTAACACAGAGCCAGGCAATGTGCTCATACAGACACCTGGGAACAAGTGCATGAGTTGATTCTATGGCTTTGAACAGCATGCCAACAACATGCTGTTTCTGAGTATCTTTCTCTGGATATCCAATATGTATCTGAAAATTATATCCTAAAAGCACAGTAAAAGGAGCTCAAGAGAAATAAATAGACTGAGTGACAGTGTTGCTGCTACTACTGCCATTTCTGCTGCTTAATCTGACTGGTGACATGAAAAAGCAGATGACAGCTGCTTTAGAGCCAAGACCATCAGATCAGCTCTCTGTTTTCCATAAAGCAGCAAAACATCTAAATTTCTGTGCCCTAGAATGGGCACCTGAGAGAGCACTTCCCAAATTCTCCACCAATAACCTGTGCTAGGCACCTCTTTAGGTCATTACCCACAAAGGTAATCTGTATCCAGTAGGTTCAGATTATGAGCAAAATCAGCAATTCTCATGGAGCCACTTCAACCTGACTGCCCAGATGTCTTTACAGCACTGACACATTTTCATTTACTTTGCAGAATAAGAACTTAAAAGCTTTAAAAGAATGTAAAGCTCATGCACTTGCTTATGCTACCAGAATACAGACAAAGTACAAGCCAATTTACTCTGGTTTTTCACCTGCATGTTGAAAGGAAGGGTAGAAATAATGTAACAGGCAGGTATTAAATAATAGAGCTGATAAAGGGAGTCAGAGCAGACAATGTGAACATGTTTAAATTACAACTCATACTGGTGCCCTGTGACCCCACCAGGACTTCAACACAAGGTGAAATGGGATTATGTGAAACTCTATTGCAATTCTGAAGAAATCAGAATACAACAATGTTACCTTTAGAACTGACTGGAGGAGGAAAATAATGAAATGGAATTTTTTTCCTCTACTTGTTCTCCTGTGCTGAAAATCTGTACTGAAATTGCAGGTGCATCCTCTCTCATCTGGGTAGGCAAAGAGTGAGGGATCTTTAGCAGTCACTATCAATGGACTTTATTCTCTTTCATGTCACATTCTGCCAGCGTGATGCTCACAGGGACTGAATATGTCAAAGCCATTAAGAAAAAGCAGAAAAAACTGCTGCACTCCTTAAAAATCAAAAATAATTCTGGATATGAACAAAAATGTCCCCATTATTTGGCCCTCCCTTCACGTCCATGCCCAGGGACAGAACAGTGTAGTGCATCCCTGAATCCCTAAGAGTGCACCACATCTCTTATCTCAGGAAAGAGAAATGATGAGTTTCTCTTGGTCTCAAGTACCCACTCCTCTCTGACCACATTTCTTGGTAAAGGAAGAAAGATTGTATATATACTTCCTAATATACTTGTTACATGATGTTAACAATTATACTGTATAATAAATAAATACTATGAATTAAAAACTAGTCTCTTTTCAGACAAGATTGATCTCTGTCTCCTCCCCTATACCCTGTTGTTTACTATGGTTTTGCTCATTTCTGCATCTTCTCTCTCTCTAGATAAACAAAACTCAAGGGCCCTGCCCCTCAGTTTCAGACCTTAACAATTACCTGCCTCACTTCAGTATCTCCTTGACCCATATTAACTTTGCTGCTTTGTTACTTTTCTTCCCTTTCCAAGACCAAAGCCCAACTTCCCCTGGTTTCCACTGCTGGTGTTCTTCTAGCTCCAATGTAGTTAACAATCCAAAGGGAATGATGAGCAGGGAGATATGGAAAAGCCATCAGGTTGGGAGATCAAAACTTCAGAAAGCAAGCAGAAGGAAAGGCCTGAGCTGCCTCAAGTTCTTTCAGATGGACAACCAGAAGACCAAAAAGTGGGGACAGGGACAAGACACGGAGACTAAAGATTACAGCAGGTCTATACTGCTGTTTCAATATAATGGAGATATTTCTTTTTTAATTTTTGGTCCTGCCTCCATTTGATAGTATGCCATGAACAGTCATTAAGAGCTGAGTGGATTTTTATAGCTGCTATTAGAATTGAATTTTATCTTCCTCCAAAAAGATTTAATAAATTAAATTTCAAAGGTAAAAATAATCACTTACTGCCATGCACATTCCCCCATTTTCACTGTGAAATATATTCATCAACAAGAAAGTTTTCACATGATAATCAATATCTATCAAATTCTGAACTTCAGCTTCAAGTCAAAGGCTAATAATCCTTGAATTAGTGACACACAGCAACACATCTCTGTTCTCCCTGGGGCACAGGGCCTAAGCATTTGCATGAATCACTAATACTCTGAATTGTTGATCCAGATCAACAAAGCTTTCAAATGCACTGTCTTGTTGATAGCCTCTATAAAACACACCCATAGCTCAGAAATGCTGATCCACACTAATGCATTTACTTCCAGTATTTGCTATACAGTCTAATAAAAATATTAATGTACTAAAAGTGCTGATGCAGCCCCATTAGAGTAAGATTTCCTCACCATAGAAGCATCCCAGTTTTCTCCCCCATGAGCTGTGCTTTCAGTAAATGTTATGCTGGAGCATACCAAGGAACAGAAAATACTAAGCTGTTCTGTCCTCATCAGTCAGAGAAGGTCATGGTGATTCAGAAATGATGATGTGTTTCTTGCCAAAGAGGCAGGGTGAGAGAAATAGAGAATAAAGGATCCTGGCAGATGAAAGAGAGGAGGGACAAATGTTGAGGTAACTATGTTGTAGGATAGAATTAATTTAATTATGCTTTACTTTGGTTGTGTCAGACTGTCAGGTTGTTTGGATGTGTCAAGTGTACATCCTATAGGTTCAGAATTCAGTGATTCTCCAGGTGAGTCAGGAAACAGAAACACCTTGGTGGTTTGAGAACTACTACCAAGGATTCCAGCTGGTGAGACACACATTGGTCCATCCATTCCTCTGTCACAAACACTGCACAGATGTGGGAACAAAGCTTCTTACAATCTAGGGCACTGTTTTAACCACCAGTGGAGATCAGAGAGAGCCAGGCACAAGATGCTATACTATAAACATGGCTCTTGGGAGATGGCCTTTACACAGCCCCACAGATATTAGGAATTGATCAGTTTTCCTAAAGACTACAACTCTCCTTTTGAAGAATGACTTGAAATAGGCAATTCCACTGTTTCCATTTTCAAATAAACTCTTTATTCATCACCTTGGAAAGTGAGGTGAAAGCCAAATGCAACTGCTAACACCCTTCTTCAGTTTAATGACATACTTGTGATCTCTGGATGTACACATTCGTAAATAAAAGATATTTAATTAAACATAAATATGAAGGTCAATCTAAGCAAGTAAATTTCTTGTAGAAAGTGGTGCTAAAGTACCCAAACCTGGACAAACTGGACACATAGTCATTTATAAACACTTCACATATTCCATACAAGACCTGTACTAAAGAACCCACCCATCACTAGAGCACCACAGCGACACCAGCTCTACAGAACGCTGAATAAAAACTAGCCTAATAAATGCCAATGTGTTCTAATATCCCAGGACAGCTCCTCATACTTAAAACAAAAATTAGTAAGTTGTTACCAAGTTATTAATCTACTTCACCTTTTAATGGGCAGATATTTTTGTTACTATCATTCTACACATTTGCAATTTTCAATATCAGTTTTCAGTGAATGTCTGTACCTGCTGATCAAGGATAACACCCTCTCCTGAAGAGCAAAAAAAATGAGTCCTGCCAGAATTGATGTGTTACACGCAGGAAAAGCTCAGAAAGGCTGAGGTGAGGAAAACATGTAGCAGAGCAAACACTAAGGCCACCACAGTAGGCACATCTCATGTGCAATCTGTCCTTCTGTGAATCCATTCCTGTCTGTGGAACACAATTAAATTTGACTTTACTTGACAGCACTCCATTGAAGCCTCAGAGTAATGCACTTCAAAATGCATTTATAGAACACATTAAGTATCTTTATATGTGTTCATACAAATCCTTTTTCTATGTAGGTTTTCATTGAACAGATACAAGTTGGGGGCAGATCTGTAATTACTATAAACAAGAATACTTTACTCAGCTGAATTTAATGGATTTACAATTGAAACTGTTTCATTGACCTTACAATTTGTTTCATTAACTGGTTAAAGGCTAGCAGGGTGAACCTATATTTCACTTTCCTGATGAGTTACACAAAACGTTAAAAATACAGCTCCATAATCAGAGATGTGTAGAAGAAAACTTGAACATCACTCTTTACTCCTGGGTAATAATGCCACACAGAGAGATACACAGGACTCTGTTGGGAACACAGGAATGAAAATAGACTGTCTTCCTGAAGTATACTCATCATTAATAATTTCTCCTTCTGAATGCTCCCACAAGCACAACTCCTCACTTACACTCCAGTAGTTCCTTTCAAAGGAAAGCCTTATTTCATAAAAAAAGAAGTAAATTTTGTAGCTCACGTATGAGAATCAGTACTGATATGATAAAAAAACCCCAAAACAACAGAACTATGAATCCCAAGTTAAAAATAAGCATTGTCACTCTGCGAGCTGGAAAAAAACTATCAGATTCCAGTAAATGGTAAAGCTGAAGAACTGAAGCAGAAAAGACACAGAGGAGAATCTCTACAAAAGAAACACACTGCAATAGAGAAATCAGGAAGTAGAACAAATATATGTAAGGATGATGGAAACATAAAATTATTTCAGAATAGTTATGACTGTCCTCTCTAACTCGGAGATTCTTTATATAATAACATCTGCTGATTTCACTGTGAATTGTGTACTCTGGTCAGGAAGCTACTTTTTAATTTCAGACTGACTGCTCATGTCCTCTGCAAGACCTCTGCTCCGCTGGGCAAATAAATGTCTTGGGGAATTAAGAACCCATTAAGGTCAAAATGATAGTTTCCTGTAAAAGGCCAATGTGCCATTTAGCCTTACACATTTAGAAAGGTATACAGGAGCATCAGTAACAACTTCGACTAAACAAAATTTGCCCTGTCAAGTGGATTTCTGACAGACAATGCCAGCAGCAGCAAGATGATGCTGAAATGTTTTTAAAGGCTACCCTGCACAGGACAGGACTGTTCCTAGGACCAAAGGAGAAACCCTTCAAATCCCAGAGACTTTGCCATACCAGCAGCATGCCTCTAGCTATGCTGTTTGGGAAAATTTCAGACTTGACAGTTCAGACATTTCCCAGGAACAGGCTAGAGAAACTCATGCTGTTTTACTCATGTTTAAAAACCAAGGAAAAATAACATTTTCTTTAAGAGGCTCTACACATACAGTGTGGAAGTGCAACTTGGCAAGGAAGAATAACAACTCATAAGCCATCAGAAGAACTGGAGCCAAGTGCTCCTTAGCAAAGTTATTGAAATTTGCTGCAGCTGACTTTGCTGAAAACTCCATTTCCCCTGAGCAGGCTGCAGCCAGGGCTGTGTGAGGGCAGCCGAGGTTTTCCTACAAATGCAGATTCCTCTCTCAGCCTCAACATCAAAAACTCATAAACAGTTTCTTGTTTGTCCTCAGGCTCTGGCTGGGTGGGAAAAATGGCACAGGAAGGTGGTCAGAACAGGAAGCAGAGAGGTATCCAAATTTATGAAGATGAGATAAGGAACCTTTATATATGCTAAAAAAAGCTATGGACCTCCAAAGCTTGGAATGGAATCTAAAATTTGAATCTCAGCATTTCAGAAATACCCTTCCTGTTAGTAAATAGCTTTGCAACATATTAAAAGATGTGTGTCTTATTCCTATTTCCATTAAAAACCCCAACCTACTGATACTTCAGTTACTCCATTAACAAAATTGGTAGAAAATCAATGAATGTGAAGCATCTTCCTCAGTAAGACAGGATCACCACTATTAGAGGATGTAACTACTAAATCTTTACCATAAGTCATTTAACACAGAAAATGTCAAGTTACTCCATTTTCCTAATTTTAAAGCACTCTGCAGTTTTATTAAGATTCCTTTGGGGTTTTTTGGCACATAAAAAGACATAGAGACTGATGGTATTTATGCACAGTTTTATGACAGTATGAAAGCATCCTGTTTGCCTTTATTCTGAGACAGGGAATATTCACCAAAAATAAATTGTGTCACTCCAATCCAAATGGTGGGAAATGAACCAGATAGAGAAGCAAACTAATCCAGCAGTCAAACCAAAACTATGTGGCTCAGAGTTTTTACTCAAATATTTATAAAATGGGAAAACTGACTTAACTCCAGCTCATCTGCTGATGTCTGACACCCAATTCCTTAAGCACGCCAGCCACGTGCACTCAAGCATTTACAGTTTTTATGTCTAGAGCCAATGTGAAAGATGCAGCTGCTGAAAGCTTTAAGAGCAGGAGGTGTGAAACAATAACAATGTCACATTCTGAAATTGCTTTTAGAGCATTACTTAAAAAAAAAATTTAAAAAAATTTAAAAAAACAATTCACTAACTTGCAGAGAGGCTTGAAGTCCCCTTTACTCCACTGTCACTCTTCGGACAGTTCTTAGTAGTTTTAAGTACTGTTATGGTTACAGATGTGCATATGAACACCTGCAATACACTGAATGTATCTATGCAGATACTGACTAATATTTCATAATGTAGACATTGCTTATTTTGAAACAGAGAGGCTGGGTTAAATGTTCCTATGTATCCTTTGTGCTCAAAGAAGCGTGCTTTAACAAAGATCTCCCAAACAGAGCACATAATACTCAAAGGAATATAAATTATTAAAGTGGTTCCATTACAAGCATGCTTTTGAAAACACCTAGTGTGCCTAAGTTATACTCTCTTCTAGTCTCTGCACTTGTATATAAATACAGCTGACTTGATTTTCAAA
Organism: Aegithalos caudatus; assembly: GCA_013389925.1. Classification (NCBI taxonomy): domain Eukaryota; kingdom Metazoa; phylum Chordata; class Aves; order Passeriformes; family Aegithalidae; genus Aegithalos; species Aegithalos caudatus. The sequence continues at coordinate 929,577 of WEIU01016788.1, read as the reverse complement.
TGGAATCAGCATCTAAAACATCCCACCAAACCCTGTGGTTCTACAGTAGGTTTTATTTGGTTTTGGTGGGGTTTTTTTTTAATATGGAAATATACCTACAGTTGACTAATGGCCAAGCTCCTGGGAAGAAACATTTCTTGCTCTTAAAGGACAGGAAAGATTCAGCATTTTGATGCCACCCAATGGACGATGTTAACTAGGAAAAATTTGGAAACGGAAGCCATTATGGTTTGATCCAGGGAGCTTGAGTTCACAGCTGGAACCATGGAGACACCTGAGCTTAGGGAGGAAGGCAGTAAAGCAGTGTGTCCACTGCCAGCCCCATCAGGCAGTTGGTTAAAGGGGTATGGACAAACACCACCTTTCCTGCAAACAGTCCTCTATCCCGAAATCTGGGTATCTACAAGCATGGAAAACACCCTGTGACTCTCTCTTCCCCTAGAGATAAAGTGAGCTTACAGAGCAGTCAGACAGCAGCCCTTGGCCATCAACAGCAGCCATCAGAAAGGATCTTCACTGTATCCTCAAGAAGAGCATAACTACTATTGCACATACAGCAATTTTGGCAAAAACTGTATTCCAGAAGTCAAATCAAACTACTCGGGTCAGTTTTACGCTATGATAGCAAACTTGTTCAGAGCAGAAAGACTCTTGAAATAACTAAGGAGGAAACCCAGATCTGTAAGAGAAGTCTAGACAAAACTCACCGGTCCTCTCCTGATCTCTCCCTCCTTTTATACAACAGATTTATTAAGGCATGGCCAAGCAGTCCAGGTCAATTACTGGGAAAAGGCCTGGGCACAATATATCAATTGAACAACTTTCTACTTCATTAAAGGTGAAAATAAAAGGGATTGGAGCTACAACAGCCCCTTGTACACTTGCTGATGGGATCTGTGATTTGCTATTGATTGTCCAAGCGGAGGCAGTTAGTTCTCCTTCTTTACAGAAAGGACCTTTTGTTATTAAAATGAATGACACAAAAAATCCAATCCAACAAACCTCAGTCATAGTTGAAGTTTTGGGAAATATGTAGTTACCTTGTTTTAAAACTCTTCCCTTATTGACTACTTTTACAAGGCTTTCCTAAGCAATTTCTATTGATACTTAAAAATTAGGCACAGCAAAAGGCCCAAGTGACTTCCAAGCTGGAAGATACTCTAGCCTGTTAAAGACAACTAAACCTACTAAATTTCTAAAACTAGTGTTCTAGGATCTTAACTCCTGACCTTCCCCAATTAGATGTGGGATAATGAATATGAAATTTAACGCCATGAATTGAATTATTAAGTTAGAGCTCATATGCCGAAATGAACAAATATGAAGGGGGAAACATGCATGCTGGAAACAATCAGAGGTGATCCTAAAGCATATGTAGGGAAGTAAGTCACAATTTCAGGGAGAAAAGCAGAAAGATCTGAAAACTTGTTTCCCTGGCCAGAAGCACTGAGCCTTAGAGATGTGGTGCACAACTGCTCTAACAAAGTTTCCTGTAAAAGACAAAGACAGCTTTATTGTCTTCACCATGTCAGTTTCCATAAACTGAAGCTATTTTCTTTTAGAGCAGTCCCCTTCAATTCAGGACCTGCATATTCCTTAAGTGAGGAAAACAGTAGAACACAACATGGTACCGTCAGTCCCATATTGCACCTCAGCCCACCAGCCAAACTGCTGATCCAAACCAGTAACTGTGAATCCTTGAAAAAACTCTACAAGCAAGACCTTGCTGTGCCCAGACTTCCTGGAGCATTTTTGATTTGCATTTATTTTTAGCTTCCTGTTAATTAATTTAAAATAATATTTTTGCTCTGTTTGTATTCAATTAATTAGATTATGAAGTTTCTGGCACAAAACAGCATGCTGAAATAGGAGCTTAGTAACAGATAAAATACTGCTCTTTCAGGCATTGCTTTGTCACAGACCTAACAAATGAAGACAAATTCAAACAACATCTCAACTTCGGTTTTTAATGGCTAAGATGATTGCAATCTTAAAAGAAACCACAGCATGAAAGGCAACCACTGAGCAGAAATATGCCTGGCTCAACAGGACCCATCGGCTATCTTGGGCAGAAACAGGAAGCTTCCTTGAAAACCTTGGCACTCTCAGAAACCCCAAACACATTTTTTTGGCTTGGCTTCCTTTGTCACTATAGAGCTAATTGTAAAAAGATGTCAAATTATTTTTGTGGGATTTCAAATTCAGAGCAAAAGCTAGTACACATCATTAATCAAGTAAATTGCCAGTGCCTCATTCTGCAAAGTAAATTACTTAAGTTATATCTCTTTTTCTGTAGGTCTGATTAAGGATAGAGAAGACAAATGAGTTTTCAGCATTAAAGAATTGAAAAATATAGTCTTCATAATTCATGCGTGGCACTAGGAGGGTGGGTTGGACGCTTGGTTGCTTTTTAAAAGGTCATGCATAAAAGGGCGTGCACCAAATCTGCTCCCCTAAAAGCTATCCTACTTCTGAAGTTCTGTTTACAGCAAATGTAGCTCACACAATGCACAATTACCTGAATCCCTGCAAATAAAACTCCCAACCAAAATCCACAAAGGGGTATTAATTCACACCCTTCAAAGCACAGTGTGAAGACTTGGCAAAATGCCTTTGCAATTGGCAGAGATTTCCAAGTGGATGAGGAGAACCAAGTGTCCAAATGTTATTGATGTTCTGTAAAAGCTGCACACCTTTAATTTTCCTGAGATCAGCTGACAAGGCTGGATCTAAAACAACAGCCTACGAAAAAGCCACATTGCCTCCCATGCAAGATAGCTAAAAAACTAGGATAACTGAAGGGGAGAAATTTTCTCACTTATCTTTACACCAAACCATATCTCTTGACCATGGACATATGTTACTTTTGACCAGACATACATAACAGCAGACAATAGCAAATTTCAAATCTCCAAACATACTTTGATTTACTATTCTAAATTGGCAGCTGTGGGCTTTTCACTTTGAGTGATCCACACTATGGATGAAAGCCAGTCAGTCTTATCAGACTTTATTGGCATTTACACATTTTCAGATCTAATTTAGAATCACAGAACCCCCTCAACCTTCTTCCAGTATCAAATTCAGAGGATACCTGTACACAGCAACTTATTCAAATCTTTAACACAGGCCCACCATTTCGTAAAAAGATTATTTCTCTTCTTCCTCTGGAACTGGAAACACAAAATATAAATCTGCTAGCTAAAACAGTTCAACAAATTGGATAACAACTCAATTTGAAACCCAAATAGTTAATGGGATTTGAACAGTTTTCTGTACTCTCAAACAGAAAGAAGCTGTGGTAAAAAAAGACCTCCTTCCCCTCGTGTCAGAGCTCAGTAAAGGGAGGTATCTGTGAGAGCACCTGTCCCTCTCACCACAGGCTGGGTCTGGAGGGGTCTTTCCTGTCCCCAAGAGTAATGGAATAATGCACATTCCCCAAAGCAGCCGAGGTCTCTGCATCAGCCAGCAGCACGTGCTGAGCAGGGGATGAGCTGTCACTACCCTGAAGAGCAGTGAAGTCAACATGCTGACAGGAGAAGCAAAAGTCCAGGCAGCAGTTTCTTGTACACTGAATCTTTCATGGCTGCCTGCTTGCTTCCTTCTCTCTATTCCTTTGCCTATTCACTACCTCCTCTCCCATATGGAGGAATTACATCTTTAAAATAACAGGGCATAGGCTCCCTGACCATTCCCCCCACTTTGCTTTCATATATCTGTCCCACCTCAGGACAAGGCATACTGTCCTGTTTCAGCAGAAAATTATCAACAGCGTCCAACACTAGAGGATAAAGCCACTGATGGGAATTTAACTTGCTATCTACACTTGTATAATATTGGAGAGAATAACTAAGGCCATAAATATCTGACCCTTATTGTTCCTGATGGGTCTTACAGTGAGCAAAAGGAAGCACATCCTAAGTAAAAAGCAGCTTCATAGGTTGAGATATTATAAAATGAATCTTAATATATATATCAGCTTGCAAACCTGTGTGGGTAGAAATAAACATCTACTCTACAAGCCCACATTTGCTAACATTTGTAGCCTGATTTGACACTATCTGCACATCTCCAGGCAATAACACCATAAAAATAAGTAATTACAGTAATAATACACAGGTTTTTGGAAAAGCAGGAAAGGAATAAGCTGAGATAGATATGCAGGGAAAGTGCTAGAAAGTTCTGCAGCAAAGACTGAGCCACCTACTGACTGCATAAGGGAGAAACCTCTTAAGAGGTTCCATAAGCAAAGTAAAAACCACCAGCAATAAGAGAAAATGAAGAAATTACTGAAGAAGACAGAGGATTGTAGGGAGGGACAGAGAGGTACCATATTCATAGGTTTTAAATGGAGTTAATGCTGCCCTTAGCTGGTTTACAGAGGCAGACATGTCTGAACCTCGCCTTCCTCTCACAACAGAGTGCTTCAAGGTGCCCAGAAATATCTGTCAGGTACCAGACATGAGATGGATTTTATGGAGCCTCGAAAGGAGGTGGAGAGGCCAGGAGGAAATGAGGTGCTCATGCTGATCATAACAAAAACTGCTGGAGCCAGCCATAATGGGAGAGTGGGAGCGTGTCTGAAGTGAAAATGAAGGTGTTAAGGGATGCACCACACTACATCAATGTCAGAGAGAGCCTGGTGCCTCTGAGCAGCTCAGAAATAGACACGTAGCACAACTACCCAGGCAGAGTTTTCTGTGGTTATGCAGCTGTCTGTACCCTCTGGAAAATTATAGAGCAAAAGCTTTCATATTAATGAAACACTTGAGTGGAAAGGTGGTGGGAAATACAGCCAAAGACAGACACACACTTTGTAACAAAGGAATTCTTTTACTTACCAAATGTTTCCCATTTTCACTTAATATGAATACATTGGAGGGCACAAAGGTAATGAAAAGCTAAGAACTGGGGTTAAGCCAGCCCTTCCCAAACCTCAAGTGACCCAGCCGTGTTCAGCAACACAGAATCAAGATGTATGTACACTCTCTCCTCTCCCACCACTTATTTTTAAGTGCCCCATCATCTGTATTTACACACAGGTCCACAGCCATTCCCCTTTGGACAGAGGTGTAAGGAGAGATTAAAGAGACACAATAACACTCTTAAAACATTCTGATTAAGTAGAATAGCTTTATAAAAGCTTGGGCAGTGATTACTCTTCACTGGCTAACTTCTATTTCTGTCTAGACTAGCCTATCATTTTTATTATCCTGGACTGATTAAGGGGGCAAAATCTCCCTTATATCCCGTCTGCCAGGCAATAGAGGACCTGACCTGGCAGAGCTGCACCAGAAAGAGCCTCTCTGTGCTTTTGAGGAACTCTGAACAACACCTTTTAAGAGCTGTACTTCTGAGGGAACACCGGATCTCTGAATCCAGGCAGTTTTGCTTTGCCCTCTCCAGCGAGTGCATGAGACTCCTTACAAGATAAACTACTGCCAGCAGCCAGCTCTTCTGTTTCTCAGATGGTGCAGTGTACTGGGACAGCACCTATAACTTCTTGCAAGGGACTATATGTGGATTATTTTGTCTCCTTATCTCTCCTTTCATGCTTGGGGGGGAGAAAATACACATAATGTGTGTGTCCTCTGCCCTGTGAGGAATTCATTTTTCCAAGGATGGTGGATCCTGTTATCTAACACAGTCACAAGGGAAACGGGTTCTGAGGCACTTGCTGAGGTCAGGTGCCATTTGCTGCTCACCTACTCACCATGACACCCACTCACCTCACAATGGGACTAGATGCCAAGGAGAAACAACGCAACCTTATTAATGAGAAACCAATGAGAAACGTTAAGTGCAGCTGAAAAATCATTAGAAACAAGAGTCTTGAAATTGCAGTGAAGCAACCAGCATCCCATCACCCTAAAGGCGAGTTTCCAACAGCCCTTTCTCATTAAACACAGCACACCACTGCACAGGGACTGGCACACCCAGAGCCCTCGAGATTTGGAAGAGAACTGAACTTCAGCAGCCTGGGCAGGAGTTGTGGCCACCAAGCCCTTGGGGGAAGCACCACCAGTATCGGGTGGTGTTGGATTTCTCTGATGGGGCTGCTCACAGGACACCCGCCAGATGCAATTTGGTGAGTGTAAGCTATGAAGTAGGCTATTAAGTAGAAAATGCTTCAAGTATAAAACAATGCCTTTGTGTCTGTATTTCTAATTTACGTTTCATCATCACACCAACTTTTTATTCTGTCCATGAACTGTCCTCCTTTTAATAAACTGAGCCTCAAAGTTTGCTGAGGTAGCTACACTAACTGATTAATGTACACTTGTCATCTAGGATCTTAATGAAGTCTGGAAAATTATTATTTTGCTAATTTGAAGGTGAAGAAATAGTTAAATAGGGATTTTATTCAGCATATTTCCATGCATTATGATGACTTTAATGCAATTGCCAGGCCCAGCCTTTGTAGTCACCAGAGTTACACTTGTTTATTGTGTCTGAATATATTTGACACAAGAGTGCTCTCAGGCACTGCCATAAGGTTTATGTATGCTTGGATGGTACAATCTGCATTTCTATATTTTGAAATATTTAGGTTCATCAATAAAGCTAAAGGGCAGTGAATTAAAAATCAATACAAAGGCAGACTTCTTAAGGCAACACAGAGGGAGTTCACGGAATACAAAATTGCTAGAATTTGTTAAAGATGGGTGCAGGGAATGAATTTTAAGGACCCAGTGTTATCACTGTGCAACTTCACATAAAACAGGTAGCAAGAAAAAAAATAAAAAATCCCACTTTGGAGTATGAACTGACAGATACAAAGGTCATGAAGTAACTCTTCTGCCTTTTCAACCTTAAGTAAATTACTGCACAGTTGATTAGATAAATTACTGAAAGGAGCTGTGGGTCACCTTGATGCAGCTCCATCGCTGCTGCAGACGGTGTGCTAATACGCCACAGGAGGTAATGAGCTAATTCAATATGGCAAAGTCTGCATTAACACTCTATTGTTTCCTATTATTATCCTAACATAAGGAAGCTTGCAAGGCATCCCTCATCCTTCCCAAAACACACAGAGGGAAGCACTAGGTTTTTGCTTGTCTTGTAGGAGCCATGACCTTGGACAACCTTCAGAAAACACTACGATGCACAAGTGCAAGCATACCTGCAACACAATGTTGGTGGAAAGAAATTCCTCAGACTTATGCTTTTAAAAGACATAAAAAACTGAATGAGAAGGAAATCCTCTGCCAATACAGGCAGCGACAAACACATTTCATTTCAAATTAAAGCCCTCTTTAATCTCATCTGAAAACTGGCGTCAGCACAACACTCAAAGACAACATGAAACAAAGAATACTGGACTGCAGTTAAAGGAAGCCTCATCCCAATTACTTATGCCACTCTCAAAAAAAGCTGATAGTATTATTTTATCCACTATTCCTTGTGTCTGTTGGCCAGTGTCTTGTTTAAAAACAACTTACAGGCAAAACAAAAGAACTAAAAAAAGTACAAAGAAACAAAGTGAAAAAACTTTAAAGACATCCCCAAATGCTTCCCATTTTACATTCATTGGATTGACTACACTAATACCTAAGATAAGCTTCTTAACAGGGCTAACATGAACTAGATAATAGCAGACACCTAATCAGATGGCAGCTGTTTTCTCCACACTTCTCCCTAACCAATCTTATGGGCATTCACTACTTTAAAACCTTGACCAGGGCAGGTTACCACTACCCTCACTATCCCTGCAGCCTGTTCAGCAGGTTATTTTAGATCTCTTCTTCCTTGGTCTGACAGTTGTAAACCAAACCATTATTGAGTCTTAGTGACCCGTACATCTTGGAATGCAATGGCAAACTGATAGCACTTACAGAATCTCTATGGAAAAAATTTATAATTTTATTTTATATGATTTTATATAATTTTAATTTATATAATGTCTGACTGGTCTATTTGTACAGTCATCAGCAGAGGGAAAACCCCTGGGTTTATTCATTCAGTCAGAGAACAAAACTTCTACAAATACAATTTTTAGGAATAACAGAGCTTGTAATTAAATATACAACTTCCCAAAGCCACTATTTCCCACTGAAAACCATTAATTATTACCACAACCATAAAAGGATATTTCAGATAAAATACCTCATTCGGAGTTCCTTATTCCAAAAGTTGTTTGTAGTTTTATTTTTAGTGTGATCTAACCAAAAATGTTTCCTTGAATTTGCATTAGAAAATTACTAAACTGCATTTTCCTAAAAGCATGTTGGTTTTTGTGAATTGAGGTATGGGCCCACATTTTCTAACATAAATTGAATGGCTCAGAAGATTACATTTCCTGTAATGCAATGCAGATCTTCCTCTAAGGGATCTGTATGATATATTATAGAAACTGCATAATTTTGAATAATCCCTGGAGATGCAGTCCAGAAAAGCAGGCCAACCCAAAAGGGAGAATGGAAAACACATCATGTGCCTTAACCACAGTCCTCATCTGGTATGTAGCTGAAATACTAAACAGGCTCCAAATTAAATACTGCAGAACCAAACAATAATAGAAATTAAGCATTTTCAACCTGAAAAGTGTTAAAGTATTTTAATTAAAGTAAAATCAAATGTAGAGTTTTGGAATTCTCACTATGTTAAAATATCCTATTTCATTTTTTAGTACCAACCTGGAACAAACTCAAATATTGAACTGCAGGCATTCCCATTGTGAGGGAAACTTCAGATTTTGCCTAGCTATAATCACAGCTAACTCCCTCCTCTAATTTCAAAGGCAAAACTAAGTGGTGTGTAAGGACAGTAATTTGCCCTTCTCCTGTGATTTTTTTTCATTATAAAATTCTCAATTCTCTGAAATGTGAAAGCCTTCTGTGAAGCCTGGACACCTGCTATTTAGATGCTCATCTAACTTTCAGTTTTGCTGTGTTTAGTCCCATGTTCTATAAAATAAAGCTTTCTATCCTCATGAAGTCATGCTTCACCTTGAAATTGCAATCCTGGGTGTCTTTGGAAGTGATGTGGCATTTTAATCTCCCCTTGGTAGGTACAGAAAAAGTAGGTGAAAAGGATCAAAGAGAACTGATAGCCTCACAGTCCATTCCACAAAACCCATCACAGGGGCACTCCAGGCCCATTCAGTTCCCTGTGGATATGCTACCTGTATCACATATAGGCAAACTCTGCAAGCTGAACAGATTTTGCCATTGTTTTGTGTTTTGAGGCAAACAAAAAGCCAGCTCAGGCTAATGACTCTGCATCTGCTACCCATCCCTTTTCCAAGAATTCCCTTGCTAACATCTATCATAACTGCCAGAGCAAAAAGCCAACAAGATCACCCCATCATGACTGCCACAACCACTAATGCAGCTTTCTTCCTCCATCTCTCAGGTGGATGAGCTTCAGTTATCCTTATTCCTGCATCCCTATCCCACTCACACCAGTGTCAGCATGCTGAGTCAGCCACTGTTGCCCTCTCTTATGTTCAACAGCCCTTTGTAATACTAACCTGTGTGAGAGCTCAGCTTGAGCCCAGCTGTTAATCAGGTTACACCAGAAGTATTTATTGTGCTATCTGCACTTTTGTACATGTTTGCATCATCGGGGGACAGCGCTATAAACAACCTGTCACACAGCAGGTTAGGGAGGAATTTTCTTCTTACTGAAGAAATTTCCTCTTTGGGATTTTAATGGCTCTGTGGCAGGTTCCTCACTGCATGTTTCTGCTGACAGGCTCTGCTTAGGAAGCACCTCAAGTAGTACTGCTCCCCCATCTCAATTTCCTCATGCATCACAGCTTAACTGTGCCACACCAACCAATGATCCTTTTGAGAGAAAACATCTAACATGAAATGGTATCACAGGGGCCATGAGAGGACTGGGGAAGTAGACTGAAACTGGAGGTAGTCAGTCAGCAAGAGCCCCCAGTGGCTCTTACTCTCCCCACCTTTTTGAAAAGCCAGGAAAAAGGCATAAAAAAAGCTGATAAACAGAGGAGCCACTCACGTGCAGGTTACCAGTTCAATCCAAATCCTGAGTCTAAAGCAGCAGCAAGTCTCTGTTATCCCCTGAAGGTTGTTTGGTAGTTTTTAAGTAACATGCTGTGTAAATAAGTCATGTGGTAAGGAGCATTTACTTACTGCCAAATAAATGCCCATCCAAAAGCAGCACTAATGCAAGGATAAAACATTTGGGGACCATCACACCATCATAGTCCACTATACTAAAGCCATCCCACCAGCAAAACAGGGAAAAAGAATCAACCTCCTTCTGGAAGAGGCAGCACTACTGTAGGGAGCTTTGAGGGCTGCTAAAATTTCCCCCTTTTTTTTTTTCTTTTTGCAAGTCAGACTTACAGCACCTCCTGTGTGACTACTTTCCCGCAGGAAGACTTCCATTTTACAACACACTTTCTCCTGCATAGCTTTATTCTGATGTATTTGTAGCCCCCACTCCTCCCCAGTACATGGTCTATTCTGACAAACACTTAGAAAAATGCATCTCCTGAAAACATCTGTGCTGTTGTGTAGCAGGCAGTAGAGGTAAACAACATGACAGCCACAAAGGGAGGCTTTCAGCAATGAGCACTTCTGATGCTGCAACAGCGACACTGATTGCTGACAGGTACCTGAGGCAACACCTGAACACAACAGCTTTCTCCCATACCTGGAGATCATGGAAAGGTCACAGCTCAGGGATACAAATATACATATGCACCCACAGACAGGGACTCCTGCCAAGCTTCACTGTCACCTCTTTCTCAAGTATGACATTTATTGAGCACAGCAAAGGTGGTTTGGGTGCTCCCACTGCAGCAGGGGGCTGGGCAGGGCATCAGAGCCTCCTGGTGCCCTGTGCCCACCAAAACACCTTGTGTGCAGGTGGAGCAGCTTTGTTCTGAATGGTACCTACAGCATCTGATGGAGTTATTTCAAAAGCTTCCCTCCATGTTTTGCACACAGACTGAGCGTGGTCTGTTTAGAGCAGGCAAGAAGTGCAGCAGCAGGACCGGAACCGAAGTTATTGGATTAGAAACTCTCTAATTCTCCTTACTGCCTTCAGGCAGGTCTGAACAAACTTGTCTGCTTCTCTGAAAAGTGTGTCACACTTGCAGGGCACCAGGCCTCAGCCAGCACTCTCTGTGGCCCCTCCAGGAGCCCACAGGGTCCTGCTGGGCGACCCCCGCGAGGGCTCTGCCATTCTCCACTGGGAGCCTCTGAGGGACAACGTAATTTTTGCCTTGCGTTCATTTGAGGCAGACCCATTTCAAACATCAGTTTCTCCCCCAAACACTTAGTAAGAAGTCTGTAATAATGAACTATAATGAATTGCTGGTGATGCAGATTTTTTTGCGTTCATACTTCTAATCAAGTTTCCAAATAGAGTGTTAAACCCCTGCTGGCAACAGCATGCCCCCTCAAAATCCTTTCACAGCCTTTCCTTTCTAACCTTTCCTCCCCTTTCTAACCATCAGGATTACACACAATATTTATGACCATAATTACCCTGTCTCTTAAGAGAGTAGCCGTCTGTGAAAACCACAGTACACTGACCGATTCTATATTTCACATTAATAAGTCTCATAAATAAACCTGACTTAATTTACAATAGCTGCTTTCTCAGAAACACAAAACTTGCAGTCCAGTTTATGATTCCTTGCTGGCTGTTTTAAACATTGGGGTGTTTTTTCGTACTAGTGTACATATTTTACAGCTACTGCTGCTTTATAATGTAAAAAAAAACAGAAGGTAGACAATAGGCATAAACTCCCCCAATTCAGTAGTAATGAGAGTAGAGAAAAATGTAAAGTAACATCAGCAAATATACAATTTCTTAGGAAGTTAGTCTTGCTCCCATTACACTTTGAAAGACATACTAAAAAAAGTCTTAGAGGGCTTCACTATTACTCAGGCTATAATGTGCTACACAAGAGTAATTTCTAATACTGTCTATCTTGTAAAAAACTAGCTATGACGACATTAATATTATTTTGTGGTTAAAAAGAACTAGCCTGGGGACTCAGAAAATTAAAACTAGGGCTCCATATTTGATTGTTATGTATTTCCTGTGCTTTGTTGGATATAGAATTTCATCATTCTAATTACTTATCTTCTACCTAATTCCTCTTACATCCTTACCAAACAGCCATGTTGCTGCTTACATATGAACGCTAACCAAACTTGCTCTGTGCCTACCTTCACCAAAGACCTCACCCACAAAATGAAAATGCAGGGAAATGTGTTCAGGTCTCTGCCAGCTGCATGTTCCCAACACTGGCTCACTCAGGTCAAAATGCACAGGGCACAACCTCTTGGCCTTCCTGACACCTCACGTGGGACACAGCCTCTGTCTGGTGACCTGCTTGGCACCACAGTATTCCCACAGCAGCTCACAGATCAACACTCCATTCATACAGGGACTGGGACTGATGTACAGTAATTGGATCATTTCAAAAAGGAAGGATTTTCCAGCATTAGCTAGAATCAAGGAGACACTGGTAAAAAACAGTTTGCAATACATCCATATGTTGAGCTGTATGTTGGATGTGACTTCAACTCACATTTGCGTGCAGATCTTGAGGCTTCCCACTGAAATGGGAAGAGCAGAAGAAGAGCAATGGGTATATGGTGATTCTGCACTATGTGTCATCCAAACAGTAAATTTGTTCTACACCCACACAATAATCTATTGATTACTATTAAACCCAAATTTATTTGCATTCTATTCAGTGTGTTACCTGCCAAGAATATCCAAGAGAGAGCATTCCGGAGGTGTGTTATTACATTTCAGTATTTCCTATTTCCTCCCATTTAAAATAACTCTGCAGTGCAGCATTTTATCTCATTTAAACTAGTTAGCTTATGCCTGTGAGATTTTTTAGGGTTTTTTTTTTAGAATATTTAAATAGCTGACTGCTATTCAGTCACAGCTCTGGGGCACTACATGCAAATCTTTCTTACTCTAATTGCACCTAAACTTGAAAAGGCAAGGGTCTGCATGATGTTTTATTCACATTTCCCATTGTGTTACTGCATCCAAACAACAACAATTTCAAGTAAGTCTAGAAATACAGATTCAGATTCTCTCTTAGGTACAGATGACATGGCTAGCAGAAAACAATATAACAGCAACAGAGTCATATGTAATCAAGTCACTCCAGTGAAAAGATGATGTATTGCTGGCATAGCATTATCTGTGTAAAACTACAATTTCCACTGTTTCTAATAATTTGTAAGACTTGCAGCTTATCAGCATTATTGACTGCAATTAGATTGTCAAAAACTCAGATTATTATCTGCAATTTGTTAGTGCTTCTCTTACAATTCTAGCTCCTGGAACCACAGGTAATAGCAGAGTCTCTGCTAAGAATAAAAATTACTCACAGTTTATGGTTTTAAAGAACAGCTAAGAAAGACTTTAGACCTAACAAAATAAGAACAAAAGCATTCAGATCTCTGTTTAAAGTCTCATTGTTTTCTAGCTAGAGACTGGAATGTTTGACTCCCCAAATAAGTTGAGCCTTTGCTCATCACCCTAAGTTAAAGAAACTGCAATGTTAGCTTGTGATCAGCCTTAGCAAAATGTAAATTCCATCAAGCTGAGAAGTGCAGAAAGACTTGAAGTTCCACTTAACTATATCTTTGTGTTTCAACATGCATTTTAAGTTTTGAGTTGCAGATAGGAACTTAAGAGAAAAGTTATTAAAATTCACATGACTAAAAACATACTTTTTTCCTCCATATAAGAATAGATTTTTTTCAAAATACAGTCTATTTCCAGAACTCTAAATAAATTGCACTGTGCTGATCTAGCGAGTCACAAAAATCATAACTGACTCATTAGGTTTTATTATCTTAGAATAAGAGAAGTGCAGAAAGCAAAGCAATAGAGCAATTTTTATTGTAGTTTTTTCCAACAATATTTTAATGATTGCTAGTAATGCAGTCATTCCAAAACCTAAGTGAGTTTAAACGAAATAACTAATAAAATTGATTTAATATAAGAACTTCCATTTAAACCATGAAACTTGCACCTAAAATTTAAAGAAACAAAGATGAGAGCATAGCAATGTGCAACTCTTAGTCTTCTCACTTGCTTCCTTCCCTTCAGACCATCTGCACTTTACACAGAGATGCTGAAGTAGCAACTGGAACAGTTAGGAACATAATTATGTGTTTTGCAAGAGGCAGTAAACACTGGAATACCATTAGAAGATACAAAATTATCTGGAAGATGCCAAAATCAGGCACTGAATATAGTCCTGTTCTGTAAAGACAATACCATATTGAAAAACATCTCCACATGTTAAATTTGATGGAGATGAACAGTCCCACTGAGTTCCCTGGTAGCTCTCAAAGGTAAACCTCACTGCCAGGGCTTTGCTAAATGCAAGGCTGAGCTCAAATGGAGGCCCAGAACCCCAAAGAGCAGATCCTGGTCTCACATCAAGCTGTGTAACACAAGCCATCTCTCTGAAGTTGGTGGGAACAAATCTCTCCATTAGTGAATTAAGCAGTAATACTCCCACTCAGTTTAGACAAATTAAATTCCACTCAACCAACATTAAAAGAAGTAAGGGAGAACAGAAGCAGACTTGGAAAATACAAGTTGTTGGTGAATGAAGTAGCAGAGAGACTTATTGGAAATAAGTTTTGAGGTTTCTCCCTAATTTCTCAAAGCAAAAATAAGAAAGATAAATCAGATGTGACTATAAGGTAAAAATTAAAAGAGAAAGGTTAACCCACCCTTAAAATGATTTAATATTTTCTTCTGGGAAGTTGGAAGGTAAGCATTTCTGAATAAGTTACCCTTTTAAGTCTTGATTCATGCTTCAGTGCTTTTTTTTTTTGAGCATGTACTTAAGTTCTGTTGATAGGAAAACTTATTTATTCACCTGCTAAAGTACTTTTCTAAATTGAGACCTAAATCAGCATCTATAAAAGCTTTGCTCAAATCAATGGGAATCTTTTTATAGACCTTACTAAGAGCTCTATCAGCTACTAAGTCAAAGGAGAGCAAACCAAGTAGTGGAAAAATCCAGGATGCTTCTCCTGGAAGAATAAGCTCCAAAACCTCAGTACTTAGTAATAACTTTCTTTCATCCTCTAATATTAAATGACAGCACTAATAATATGCAATATCAAGTTATTAAGCATCTAGTCCCGAGCCATCCAATTAGTCTGCTGCGATGTAATTAAAACAAAACCAACATTAACTCAAAAGTGAAATTCACTTCAGTTAAGATGAGCACAGCAAAGAATAAAAGTTCATTAGAACTAGATGAAATTCATATCCAGATTGGTGTAAACTCTGGGTAATTAGCTTGAAACAGCTTAGCATTATCCAAGGAGGATATGGATAATTGGGTTCAACATCCCTGAAGATCTGCTATGTTTCTGGAGACAATAAACCATTTGTGCTTTGAAGCTGCTTCCCGTTTTCTCCATCAGCCTTGCCTGACAAGGGCTATTGATCTGATAATTTACTTGTCAAAACTTGTTAGTCAAGGCAGGACAAAGGCAACAAGGCATGTGGGTAATCCAAGAGATGAATTTCTCCTAATGGCTTTCAGGGATCCCAGCCACTGGAGTGGAGATCAAACAAATCTCTGAAACAGCTGAGTCTAAGCCAGGGATCACATAGTGAAAGAAAATGAGCAGGCCAAGAATTATTATTCTATGCAAGGCAGCTACAGAAAGATAAAAGCAGTGTGTACAAACACACAGCAAAGCATCTGGTCACTTCACTTCAGAACCAGGTCCTCTGCTTAAAATATTTATTCATGTTCAAGTTCAATGTCAACTAAGGGCTTCCTTGAATTTATTGTCTCCTGACTCCAACCATTACCCTGCCTGGAGCAAGTTACAGCTGAAGATGGAACTGACCAGGGAGATTTGCCATTCTGCTACAGTGTCAAGAAATACGATATCACAAAACTGACACGACATTACCCCCACTTGTCTCAACTTCTCTTAATCGAGAGGACAGTTGGTAATTGATTCTGGAAGATTGGACAGTTTCTCCTTCAAGGTCTAAGAATACACAGCACCTTCCAATCATCCTTCACATTATCAGTCATGTAGCTGACCCAAAGTGGTAACAAGACAGCCCTGACAATTTTCCATTACACCTGAAATGATCTTTGGGGAACCTCACCACCTCCCACAGTCTCTTCTGATTTATAACTGACTTTGGCTGACTCAGCTCACCAGATTTCTAGTCTGCTGTAGATACAAAAGGAATAAAATTCAGCTCAATTAAATACTTTTTATTTTATACATAGAGAAATCAGGAATCAAACTCCTAAAACTGTGAGGCTGGATTAAAATTCAGGATGCATTTCTTTTATTCAATGTCAGGAATCTGAATATTCCAGAACTTTTGAGAGACTCTACAAAGTGTGACAAATATTGGAGTAACACCTTTTCCTCTGGAAAACAAAGTTTAAAATGTGCTCACAGGAGAAAAAAACAAAACAAAAAACAAAAAACAAAACAAAACAAACAAAAAACAAAACAAAACAAAACAAAAAAAAAACCCCACAAACTAATATTTTAAAATATTAACATGTAAAAGCTGGGATTTAATGAAAAATAGCAAGAAAATTCCATGAGGACAAGTGTCATTTTGCTACATTGGTCTCCTGAGACGAGTAAGAAAAGAACGTTTCTTTGTATTCAGCACCCCAAATTCAGACGCCACAAGCAACACAGTCCAAGAAATAGTCATGTACCTTTTGCACAGCTATTTTCCAGAACAGAAATACAATTTCAAAATCCTCTATGAGTTGGAGAACACATTTGGTATTATCAGCTACACCATCTCCTCCAGTGCTACTCTTGGCAATAGAGAAGGGAAGGGATTCCAGCATTGGAAATGACCTGGAGTGATTTTTTTTTTTCCCCCCAGGGTCACAGGATAGTTTTTAGCATGAAGAATTCAATCCTAATCCACGTCACAATTCCCTCAAGCAGACTCTCTTCCACCAGCTCACTCTGGCAGCTGAAAATCTGACATTCACAGAGGAGAGGTAGCAGGGGAAACAAAAAATAGCAAACCAAATACGAAAGGCCTTTCACATCCTACTGATGAGCAGATATCACCAGCTATAGCAATAAAAATGTTTTCTTTCCTGCATGCACATGGGAGAAGGAAGGAAAATTTAATTCTAAATGCAAATCTCAGGAAAAAAAAGGAATCTTGCAGAAGACTAAGGGCAGTAGGGAAATCCTAGAAACAAAATAAAGAGAAAGCATATAGAGAGATCAGAGATAATAGCCCAAGAATTTTTGCTTGGTTTTTTTGGCTTTAATTAAAGATTCTTCATTTTTTCTACTCACACAGTTCCTTTCCCCCTTCCGATCAGCCAGCAAGAAAGCAAAGCACTGTTTTTCAGTATTGATAAAGTCCATCCTCAGTTTTTCTATCTCTCATCTCTGGCTGTGGATTTCAAGTCTCCATCTTACCAGGAACATTTTATGCTGCACAGGATCACACATAAAATCAACACTGGATCCTTCTCCATAATAATGCAGGCTTAACGCTTTTCAGACAAAATGGTGAATGCTAATGAAGTAATCTACATGAGACCAAAAACCCAGTGATTCCACAAGCTAAAGATACCAGTAATCAGGCTTCACAAGTAATGTAATGAAACAAGTTTGCAAGTAGATCTTTTTTAAGTTGTGTGAAAAAAGGCCATTTAATGTAAAGTGGAGATTTAACGAAAAGTCAGAGACTTTGCCCAAGAGTCTGTAAAGGAAGGAGAAAGCGAATTGCTGAAATGGCTGAACAAAAACAATAAAAAATGCAAGTGACTGACAGCATTGGATCAGGCACCCCCTGTCCCTGTGGGCCACTGAGGAACTGCAAATGCAAGACACCTAGAAGGCCTCTCACCAGGCTGCCTCAAGCACTTCACAGCTAACTTAGACAAGCATGAGCTTTTTGGTGAAATTCATCAAGATGGGATATACAGGAAGTCAAATTAGATGGTCCACTGTATGTTTTTATGTCAGTAGATATAAAGACAAAAACTACTTCAAACGAACTCCAAGCAGTGTGACTGACATCCATGAAAAAGCCAAGACACCAAATTCAAGTGATTTGCCCATAATCATGGGGAAGGTTCTCGTAGTGTGGAGAATACTTTTCTTCTGCTGATTCTGTCTCATCAGGTAAGAGAGCTGCAAGAGCTTTCTCCCCCTCTCAAAACCCCTGTGTGATTCTGTAGAATGAATAGGAAAAATATATTGTCTGTAAGAATCATTCAAGACCTTTTCTCAACTCCTTCATCCAGATAAATGGTGATGGAACAAAAAGACCATTTTGCAGCAATGAATTAGTGAAGACGCTGTGAATATTGTGACATTTCCCACTGCCTCATAGCCAGCTTGTTACTACTGGTTTACAGCAGGGAATGGTAAAAGCAAGAAAGTGATTCTGTTTTCATTAGATTTTCAAATGCCTCAGACCAAGCTTTCCCTCTGCACCATTCTTTTTGCAGTCATGTATTTACAGAATAAAGACAAATTAATTTTTGGAGAGTGGTCAACCACAGGAAGAGGCCCACAAAGAGCCTGAGCTCCATCTTTGAAGATCCTTAAAACTTTACTGGGCAAGCATAGGAATAACCTCATGCACTGAGACCTGCTTTCAGCTCACCTATACAATCACCAGGGATCCTTCTGAATCCAGTTGCAATTCTGTAACTGATTATCTTACACTGTTCTTCTGCAGTCCAAGGCAGCTGAGAGCAGTTCTCCCTCAAGCAATCAGCTCCAGAGTGGCAATGCAACTATTTTGGCAGGGGAATGTCATTTGTGCTGATGGACGCCCTGAGGTTGCCTCCATTCTTTAAGTTGGACTCTGCTGGAGTCATTCAGTGCCTCACACAGAATTCAGTTGGACACAGATCTGGCTCCCTGAATAGGAAAAACTATGCAATGTGCTGAAATGAAAATGACAAATGCTGAATGAAATGACAAAACAATTTTTGAAAAGTTGGGTGGAAAAATGAAGAATAGCAATACAAAAATCTCACAGGCATAAGGCAGAATGAAGTCCAACATGTGAAATGAAATAATTTATATACAGTGCCTAAATTATGACTCTAAACTTCAGGCTTCTTACATATACTTTTTGTCTGACAGATCAAAAAACTGGAGCCTGAACCTTCAGTATGTACAAGAAACTTAAGGATTAATACCATAAACTGAAAGATTAAATTCAGAAACCATGAAGAATAGGTGGCTTATTCTCTTAGTCCCTTTCACACTCATTCTGAACCACACTACGAAAAGAATGCAGAGGAACAGTTTATGTGAAGCAAAGCTGTAACACATCATCTGGTTTCAGTAGAAAATATTTATACTTTTAGTAGACTGACACCTCCTAGACTTTTTTCAGTGCATGAAAATTCATGAGAACTCAGGATAAATGCCAAGTGCTAATGTGATGATTTTAATGCAGCAGCAAGTACCTCTTTGGAGTTTGTGGAGACCAAGAAGTGTTCTCAGACTGGGACAGCACTAAAGTGCACGTAATGAGCTGGGAGTTATTTTAAGGTACCAAATCCATAGAAGGTAGGTCATAGTGTTCCAGACTGGAAAATGATGTGCAATTATTTTTGCCTTTTCATGGAAAGGCAAGACCCAGTGCCCTCATGTCAAAAGTCAGAAACAAAGACTTCATTTGGAACTAATTCTTATGTGTAGATGGCAAGGTACACATCTTATATTTGTTTCCTCTTCTTTAATGCTTAGCTACTGCCTTCCTTTTGAACTTTGCGTTGAACTCACTTTGCACAAACTATTTACTTCAGCCTAAGTAACTTCCCAGGTGCTGCAGAATTGTTAAATGCACTTTACCTCTCAGTCATCCAGCTTCATTTTACCATGATGGTACCACTAAAACTTTTGCAGGTGAAAAGGAGATTATTTTCCTCAGCAGCTCATTCTTTCTAAAACTCATTTATTTATGCCTAAAGAATTCCTTTCCTTCTTCTCTAATTTTATTCTTCATGTTACCATACTTATTTTCCTGCACCATATTCTACCAGATTATTAAACCATGCTGCTCACAACTACCACAATGTTTTTTCTGACCCTCCAGTTCCTCTCCCATAATTTTACATGCAGTATATGAAAGCCCAGTGGCGTCAGACAGTTCAGCACCAGATTTGCCAGATCTTATTTAAAGGCAGATAAAGGAGAATTCATGACAACTTTATTATGGGATTACTTATTATTTATTCAACAAATCAATTACTATAAAGAACAAATTAATGTAATTGTTATTATAAATAACAAAATAATCATTATTTATTCAACAAAACCTGCCTGCACTGCTGCTTGTGCTTTCTATTGCCATACCATGCTGTAGACATGTACCACCTGATTTATCTGCTTACCACTTCTGAAATGACTCATTTCTTTCAAACATCAGTGCAAATTATTTTATCAGACTTATTCAGTTGGATTCTGCCATGATTCATTCCATTCTCATTCTTACTCCTATTCACCCTTCTAAATTTCTTTAAAATATTTCTCTATCTTCCATACTATTGAATGGCCCTCAGAACTTCTTCCGTATCACTTCTTCCAAATTTTTAATGGAACTGACAAATAATAGTCTTCCAGATATCAAATAATACTAATTATGGATTAAAAAAATATAAAAACCTAATGGAAAACATCAGACCTAAGTCATACCAAGTTTCTGCTTCTTAGCACTTACCTGCATTTCTCTCAACAATTTTTAATCCAACTAATAACAATGCAGCAACCTGTGCTGCCTGACAGACTCTAGCAACTGCTCCACAATAATAAAGATATTAATCTGTTCTCCACCAGGCCATCCAACATACAATACAGAGCTAAAAAAAGACCTAAAAGAATGATGTGATTTGTACCATCATGACCTCACTGAAATCAACCATTCTGCGGCAGTTTAACAAAGCAGAAAATAAGGTCCTATTTATTTTTGTTAAAGATACACTTTTTCTTACAGTACATTAGTAGTTTAACCAACTGAGAATCAGTCAGGCTAACCAGAAAAACTTCATTTTTGCTTCAGCTGGAATTACTGGTCGCAAGCACCATTAGATACTTGAGCACAGCCACACTAAAGCAAGGCAAGGCACTCTCCAAACTCCATCACTGAACCAGAGAGTCTCTTGAAAGTTTCAAGAAGCAATGAAGTTCAGAAAACTTTAGCAATTGAATAACAGAAACCAGTTTATCATAGCCTGTAGAAAACACTATGTATCAGCTAGTAACTCTGTGATTTTTAAAGCCCAGAAGAAAATCAGCCCTCTGGTACAGATGTAAAATTCTCAGGGGAGGGGGCAGGGGAAAGAAAAAGTTTTTTTAAAATATAAACCCCAAATTTAATTAACAGCAAAAGGACAGCTGATGGCAAGAAGTGGAAGCAGGGCACACTCTCAGATGAATCAAGGAACTCTAGATGAGTACAGTCTATTTTTAGCTGAGTGTTTTTAAATGAAGTCTCATCCAGAGGCAGCAACAAGCCTGGCTTGTGTCAAATAAATGGGGGGAAATGCCAAGAGATAAACACAAGCCTTCCCCCTTTTACCAAACGAATCCATGACCCACCTTGAGCAGTTCAGTGCTCTGGGACCAAGCTGAGCATGACTCCAGTGACACTGCTCCCACTTCACAGCTCTGGAGATTGGGGGGCTGTCTGGGAACTGGGGGCTGCACAGCCTGCACAGGTGCTGGCTGGCACGCTGCAGGTCTCTAGGCCAATGTCATTTTCCAAGAAGGACTACTGCCAACACTAGATCAGCTCAGCTATAGCTGGGTCTGTGTTAGTCTTGAAAATACCCAAGAATGGAGATACATGATCTCCAGAGCCTAGTACCAAACTGCAGTTCGGTACTATTACAGCACTATTACATAGCTGCGACACCAAACAAATGAAAAAGTTTAAGTAGCTGAAGCTTCCAAGCTGACACTTCTGGCCACTGCACCCTTGACCACCACCTGCAATTACTGGGCAAAGGTTTGGCTATGTCATTTTTCTTATTGCCTTTAAGTAGCTGTGGGTTGCTATTTGATCAGTCCTCTGCTTGGCCTCAGCAGAGTACACAAACCCATTCCTCTCCAACTCTGCCCACAACTCACATGCTCAGCCCCTACCTATCTCAGCAGGTCTCTGTGGGTGTTGCTTCAGTATTAACATCCTTCTTTTATAAGAGAGACCCACAACTAGACCCAGCATGCCAAGCAAAGCCTCACCAGTCTCAAATGGAGAGGGACACTTTCCCTTGAATATGGCACCCACTGTCCTTTCAAATGCAGCCCAGCATTTGGTTCACCTGTTCACATTTAGGTCACAGGTTGGCCAACATTCCACCTGACATGCCTCACAGCTTGCAAGGCCCTCACAGCAGCATAGCTACTCAGACACTTGGTTCCCAGCCTGTACCAGAGTTAGCCTCCCAAGAAAGCAGAACTTTGTATTTCTTGTTAAGGGCTCTCCCTTGGACTGTTTTCGAGCTTCTCAAGATGCTTCTGGGCTGGAGTTCTCCCCTCTGGCATACCATGAGACACAAGCACACACTGCTCATCTCTCAGGCATTGCAACTAGATGTGGTCACAGCTGCAGTTTCTCCATTTCCTTTAAAAAATAGTTCCACACTCCAAAGAAAATAATAGAGTATTACAAATGCCATTCCCAAATATGAGGCAGGTGTTAAGCGCCTCAAGCATCCTTCTTAGGAGCAAATGTTTGAAGGAAAAGTTATTTTCACAAGGGAAAGCAACATTGCTGCTATATAAAAGGTAGAAAAATATTCCCATAAATCTAGACAAAGATCCAGCATCCAATTCAAATGACAGGTGCTATAAAGCAGGAAAAGCCAAATACAGCAGGTAGTATCTGATATGTGGTTTGGGATTCCTCTGAAGCATAAAGGACCTCTCCCAATGGTATTTCTGTTAATAAACTTAGTTTTCCTTTCAAAAACACCAGACCTGCTTATTAGATTCTGTACCACTGTAGCTCTCCACAAGGACTGGGCATCTTGCACTTTGCAAAAGCGAGTAGCACCTCCTCCTGAAACCACCATGTTCTGTGCAAACCATTTTAACATTACCTCATAGTTTAGAAACTGAAAGAACATCACTGTATAACCTTGTGCATTTTAGGATACCTAGTCCTGAGGTAATCAACAAAATGAAAATATGCTGATTTCACTTTGTTTCACAGAGACAGACATATTTTCCCCACAATGGTCTGAGCTTGCCTGGCATCCTGAACTGGGCAATTTAAGCCCAACAGGCATGCACAGGTTAACCATGTAAAAGCACTGACTAATGTTAAAAACACTGGACCACAAATTGCATTATTCAGTTAAACCTGCATGATTTCAAGACCCTGAAGGAATAGGGATGGTGAAAGTATAGTTCTTATTCAACATCATTCCTCTTTAACAGACATTTTTATTTTAAATTGTAGCTAAGGATGGAGCTTTTATAGTTCTTTATTCCCAATGAACAGCTAAATTAGACTCGGAATGGAGATTCTCATGACTAATGCAACCCGACCTGTGACTGTACCCGTAACAAGACTGCATTACCAAACATCATTCATCATCAGGTTAGAGCTAACACAAGGTTACTTTAACAAAAGAAAACCTTGTAAAACACAAGAAAACATCTTTCAGATCCACCCATGGATGCTGCCCAGTTTTCTTCTCCACCTCCACAGCAGATATCGGGAGATGGTCATGTTTGGGATCCTGCCCCCTTGAATTCCTGGGGGATGGAGGGTTCCTTTCCGTTTTCAGCTTCTGGAAGTGGGCTCAGACAGCTCACACACCAACTGCTGTGCAGTGCTTATTGTGTGAATGAACTATTGGGTCACATTTCTGCCTGACAAGTCTCTACTTTCAAAAAAACAAAATAAAGGTGGTGTTCTTTGGTAACCCCGAGGATGGATCCAAAAAAGGCACTGAAGAGCAGAGGCTCACAGGCAATGAGCTGTCACTTTCCCCTCAGGTCCACTATTTGCTCCCTGCCCCTCGATTCCTATGAAAAAAAAGTGCTGAACAGTGAGATTTGTTGGGGACCCATGGAAGAGTAACGTTTTCAAAATGAAGAGTAGTGAATGCAGTGAATGTAGTCCAGCCATGGCTTGAAGGCAGCACAGAGAAGAGGAAGTTGCAGCTGACTGTCTCTTTCAAGGTTATCTGACTGTAGCTTGCTTCCTTTCACCTGAGGCTTGTAAAACCTGTGCATACAGCTCCCAAGCAAGGCACAACAAAATGCACTTCACTCTTGAAGAAGGCAAATATGTCTCTGTGCTACAGAAACAGTGGGGGTATGGCCCCTGCCTCTTCATGCCCCCACAAAATTATTTGAAAAATTATGCATAAGCAGCTACTCTGGATGGAAATCAAGCAATTTATAGCTGATTTTTCTCTGCTACAGACCACACATCTGGAGTGCATGTTTTCTCTTTCTTAAGAGACTGAACAGGAAGAAGATATTGAATTCTTAAAAAAAAAAAAATTAAAGCTAAAGCCATCAGCCTTCAGAGCCAGCCAAAACAGTCAACACCTACAGCAGCATGAAGCTACCAGGGATCCCCAACAAGGCAGCACACACACACACTTCCTACCTCCCCTGCAGCAAACCACAAAAATGCTGCTTCAGCTGCTACATAAATATTCTTACATTTAAAGGAAGGATGAATGGAAACGGAGGAACAACTTCAAATGCTGCTGCAGCAGCACATGAAGGCACTTCAAAGCCATGCTCAAACCCCAACTGGCTGGAAAAGAGCTCTGTCAGTCATACTATCCCAGCTGTGGCAAGAGAAGAGATTGGAAGATGGTTTGTTGTTGGGAGGTTTGTTTTGTACAAAAGGAGCAGCAGCTCGCTTATGTAAGTTTCCAGCTGACAGCGTGAGGTCCATCTCAGCAGAGCTCTTCCAACACCCTGATGTGGCCAGCCCGCAGTCCGTGTAGGGGAATGATTCCCTCTCCAGCCTGAGAGGAGCATTTGCCTTTTACCTGCACAACTGTGGCCTTTGTACCAGCTGCAAAGGCCCCACAATCTGCTGTGTGAAATTGAGCTATTCCAACGCCAAGTGCTGCAATGTAAGCTCAAGGCCAAGGTCTGGGTCACCCGGACTCCTCTAGGGCCGCTCCCAAGCCCCCTGCCCAAGGGGCTCAGCCCTGAGCCTCCAGCTGCTGCCTCAGCTGTGGTGGAGACGTGCCTGTCTCCAGCTCCAGCCCTGTCTGTGCCAGACTGTGTTGATCTGGACCTTGCCCTGCATCCTATCTTCCTAACCTGACCTGGGAACTGCTTCACTCACCACTACGGACCTGCCCACTGTCACTGGATGTGGTCCTGACCCTGACCCATGTTCTCAGCTGGACTTCGCAAAACTCTCATCACCATGGATGTGTCCATTGACCTGGACTCCCAGCTGACCTTGACAACCCTTCCCAACCCAGCCCTGCTTGCCTTGCTGGGATGAGGTGGAAATGCACCCTGCCCAGCCTGCTGTGTGAAGGCACTCGTGTGCCTTCACTGCACCCAAACACCCATGTCATGAACAAAACAAGCCCAAGCTGTGTCCTAAAAAAGAACCACATAGAAGACATTCACAAGGCAGAAAGTGAGAAAGAAAACCTCTAGCATGCCTCAGATGTGATTTTTGCAGTAGCAGGAAATTCTCAGATGACTCTGCCCTGTGAAGTTTGTGCTCTACGTCTCTCACACAGCTCTGCTCGCAGGGAGCTGGTAGGCAGGGAGGCAGGTACCCGAAGCCAAGACACAGTCTGCTGCCAGAGGAAAGAAAATTACTCCTGCCTTGGAGACAATGGGGCTTCCTTTGAGAACTCCTATTCTATCCATAACTTTGCTGAACTTCAGAAAATGTTCCTTTTTGTGAAGAGCAGTAGCTTAGCAGCTGACAGAGGTTCCAACTGTGGAAGTCTCTGATGTAATAACTGAATGAGCTGGGACTTACCAACTAAATGTACAAAAATACAACCAAAACCAGAGTATAACAGCCTTCCCTCTCTCTCTCTCTAAAAAAAAAAAAAGGAGCTCTTCCAGAACACAGCCAAAAACTGCACAGTTTGCACAGTTTGCACAGCCACAGAGAATGGGAAGACACTAAACCAATGCAGGTCAATATTACTTCAAAGGAACTAAGACCAATTTAAAACCTGAATGCAGGAACTTGAGATTTCAGGGGTCAGGTTTTGCTGGGTCCACAGCAGAGCATATAGATGTAAGGACATTCATCCCAGGGCCATACATACTGAAAGGACATCACTGTACTTTCATTTTCTTCCTGAAAACATGCCCTCTTAGTTTGATACTGCCATGTACTTTATCCTCCCTGGAGAAAACAACAACAGATTTTCAACTTATCATCCCTGGGAGACCCTGCTCTGATTATTCAAGTAGTCAAATGGGGGCTTTCCAAGTTGTGGCTGATTGACACATTTAATGTGCTTCTCTCAACAAGAGAGTATTACCTGATTTCATAAACTCCAGAGCCATCTGTTCCCCTGCCTGTGGAGTAAAGAGCATGTTTTGATTGCAGTGGCTCACAAGCCTGGCCTCATTTACTGGACAGGCTTCCCTTCTTGGACCTGCTGCCTTGTGAGCAGACCACTCTGGGCAAGTCACAGCACCAAATGTGACTATGAAAGGAGGGCTGCATTCACAGTAGACAGCACATATCTCAGCATCCTTATTCCAGCTACTTCACTCCTCTCCCAATAGTAACAGGTTCTTCATATGTTCACTAACACTGACTTGTAAGTAGGCAAAATATGCAAAGAGTGAAACATAAGCCTCAAAAGGATGTATGAAACCGTACTGGGAAATGCTTTCTACACACTGAGAACACCCATGGTTCTAGGTACAGGTTCTATCAAACCAGGTATCTGGCAGCCCATGGAAACATGCTCAAGTAGCAAAGCTACCACACCAAAAAGCAGGAAGGGCCTTTGAAAATACACTCCTGCACACAGAGAGAACAGCAGGAAAGAATTCAATTACTTTCAAGCAGAAAATAAGAAATTCACCACCCATCAGTTTCTTACTTGTCTGTAATTACTGAGCATTACAATAACCTCATTGCATTGCTTATTATGCTAATCTTAATTAGCTTGCTGTTTCTTTGCACACTCTCCCATCTGTCATTTTTGTTGGTTTTCTCTCCTCTGACACTTTTACTGCAAACTCTTTTGAGTTAGGACTGATTTTCTATTACAAGTATAGAAGGCCTGGTCTGAGGAGGTCTTGGTCTCTGACTGGGATTTTCAGCTAAACTAATTAGGTAGCATCAAATGTATCTCAGATTATTTTTGTTTTGCTGTTAATGTTCACCTTGAAACAAGTGGTGCTAAACTGAAATGACTCACTTTAATTATCAGGAAAAATATACCAGCAAATAGCCGGGATAGAATCAAATCTTTAATGTCATCTCCATTTCCTTTAACTCTTCCTCTCCCCTTCCTTTCAAATATTTATTTAGTGGTACGAGTGAAAATCTGTCTTCTGTTTGATTTCTCTGAAAATCCAACAGTTCCTAACATTTCAAGAACCACTGAGAAGCAGATGTATAGGCTGTTATGATCATGGCAAAATAAAATCCCCAAATCAGTTGCTTTATATTTTGGTTTCTCCTTTCATAAGTCTGCTCCCTGAATACACCTTAAAGGAGTGAGGCCATTTCCCTTAAGTAGCACTAGTTACTACAGGGGACCAAGTGTCATCCAAATGCTGAGACCTGGAAGCCTCCTCCTAGAAAAAGGCTTCCAAATCCCTGCATCAGTACAGTCAGAATCCCTAAGGACTAAATACCCATTAAGTAATAAGCACACATCTCAGCTTGATGGACCTTCTGTTTCTATAATGAATGGTCTCAAGTGGATTTACGTTCACAGCCACACAGATGCAAGCGTACCAGGGCAGTAGTGTCCATCTATTAAAGGAAGGTGGTCAAATTATATAACAGATTTCATTACTGGCTTGCATTTGAATACAGCAAAGCATGAAGCCACATATACAAAAGGAAGCTTTTAGATGTCATTTAACAAAAAAAAAAAACAAAACCCTTTGCCCACACTTTTTCCAAAAGAAAACCCTAGGACAGAAAATGTAAATGAAAATTCATTTGATGTACACTGAGGCTGTACATGAGAACAAAGACCCATTCATGACCAGCTGTAGGAAAGTACTTAAGGAGTTTGGAAGCTGCAAGAGGCATGGGTCCTATCTCTGTTATGTCTAAACCCTGATGAACAAGCTGCCAACCAAATTCTGAGTTCAGAGTTTAGGGGCAACACAGAAGGTAAAATTAAATCAAACAGTTCCTCTCCACATCTACTTCACAGCACTTTACCCTGGTTTGCACTTCCAGTTACAGCGTTGAGTTGGCTCAATCCACAGTAGGATTCACAGCCCTGCCTTTCCCCCAGCTCCTGCAAAATTTTCAGAAACAACTTGTTCCACCAGTGGAGGCAAAAACCCCCCCCAAACTTCTGTTACCAGAGACACACTAAATGAGCACTTATTAACAGTTTCAGGAAGTTTTGGATTCAGGTTTGCTGCCAACAAGACACAAGTGCCTCTCTGCTCTCAGAGAGCCAGAAGGGTCACACCAAAACTCAGAAGGCCCTTGGACATTACAGCTGTGTCTCACTTGTGCTAGGATTTCAAACAAAACCCTTCATATCTAAAGAGTCTCAAGTTCACAGGGCTCGAAATCCAGGCTGAAATAGAGATTTTACATTTCAGCTCCATCTCAAATCAGCAATGCAGCAGCTAAGCCTCAGCATGCCTAAGCAGTATGTGGCAGGAGTGAAAAAAAGCACGGCATAGAGCCTCCTGCTCTGCTGTCAGTAGGAGCCCACCACCAGAGCAGTCATCTTACAGAGAAGTGACAGAGAGAGCCTGCACTCATTCTGTTATTGCTCAGTTTACAACTCAGTGATGGGCTCTTTCTCCCCTGACAGTTCAGAAATATCATTTTGAGACTGCAAAAATCATGCTACATTTCGCCTGTCTCTAACAGCAGCACAGGTAATAAAGACTCTGAATTACATATTCAGGACTGTGCCTAGGAGTTAAAGTATCAGATGCTTTAGGCAGAAAAGACTGCAGGCCACTCTTCCATAGTTTTATAAGGTCTGCAGGGAGAAGCAGCATAAAGATTTCTATTTGTCAAAATAATCAAGTGCCTTGAAAATCCACTGGGGGAACCATTCTGAAATCAGAATGGAGTTATTTTTACTTAGTTGCTTCCCTGATTAAGAGCCCACTTTAAAATATATATTCTCTGGCTCTAAAAATCTTTGAAATATAGCAAGTGACTCATCAGAGATAGCAGCACTGAAGCGAGTCTGCAACAGTATCTAAATAACTAGACAGAAA
This sequence comes from Aegithalos caudatus, assembly GCA_013389925.1. NCBI lineage: Eukaryota > Metazoa > Chordata > Aves > Passeriformes > Aegithalidae > Aegithalos > Aegithalos caudatus. Next base: position 900,184 of record WEIU01016788.1, on the reverse strand, counting down.
GTCAGTAAATACAAATATTAACACAACCCTACAATAACAGGAAGCAGTGGCAGGTGGGAAAACTGGCCAGAGCCAGTCTGGACACAGCATGTACACCTCTGAGGCTGCTTTTTCAACCAGGCTGCCCAGGCAGCAGATTGCTGTCACTGTCACCCACAGTGCAGCCCTGTGCCTCTGAATTCACTCTGATTCAGGTTGGGGATAAAAGGATTGCCTCTGCCAGCATCACAGCAAAGTTAAATTATTATTACTAATGACCCCTATTGAACTATCTTATGGATAAGTAGATACTTTCCTGGTTTTCTCATTTGTGTATTTTTCTCCACGGGAATGAATTTAAGTTCTCTGCAAAGTCTGAGACCAAAGAGAGTCTGTACCCAGGAAGAACATGGAGAAGTGTTTATGCAGTCTGTAAATACAACCCTGATGACAACACTCTGTGTAGATTCACAACCCTTCCTACCACTTCAGGTTCTTTGCAGCAGAGGCTGTGACTCAGATCAACCTGTCAAATGACCTAAGGAGAGTACAGAAAAATGATGCAAGGAGAGCTGCCAGGCCAAGCACTCCTCAGAGCCTTGGGGATCAGTACTAGACCTCCAATGTCAGCAGCTCTGCTGTGCCGAGGTTACTTTGCCTACATCCAACAGCAAACATGAAACAAGTGCTTGTCTGTTCATCGTGCTCAAATCCTGTGTGAAAGCTATCTTTGGAACATGCTCCCTGTTTGATACTTAGGCACGTTATTTAACCTCACAGGGCTGGGTGAGAACCAGAATCCTTGAGCAAGACATCAGTCCAGGGGTCCATCTCCTGGGCAGGCACTGCTGGCACACTGACCTCCTAAGCATTTTGGGCTGTTGGGTGCTGTACAGGGGAAGCTCTGTTAGCCTGAGGGGAAACCAGAGTGAACAGAGCTGGGAACTCTCCCAAGAACTGCTAAAGTAATCCTTCCTCTCTGCTTCCCACCCTCCTTTTCAATGTTTGTCTAAAGCTGTTGTATTGAGGTTGTGTGGCAAGGTTTTGCTAGCCAGGGGGCTACAGGGATGACTTCTGTGAGAGGCTGCTGGAAACTTCCTCCATGTCCCATAGAGACAATGCCAGCCAGCTCCAAAATGGACCCACCACTGGACAAGGCTGAGCCCCGTCAGTGATGACGGTAGTGCCTTTGGGATAGCAGATTTAAGAAGAAGGGAAAACAAACACTGTGCAGTGGGAGCCAAAGGGAGAATATGTGAGAGGAACTGCTCTGCAGACACCCAGGTCAGTGAAGAAGGAAGGGAGGAGATGCTCCAGACATCGGAACAGAGATTCCCCTGCAGCCTGTGGTGCAACCCATGGTAAGGCAGCTGTGTCCCTGCAGCCCATGAAGGTCCACGGAGGAGCAGAGATCTGCCTGTAGCCTCTGGAGGACTCCGTGATGGAGCAGGTGGATGCCTGTAGGAAGCTGTGACCCTATGAAAAACTCACACTTTGTCAGGCTGCTGGCAGGACCTGTGGTCCCAAGCAGAGAGGAACCCACACTGGAATACGTTTGCTGGCAGGACTTGTGACCCCTTGGGGGACCCATGCTGGAGCAGGGGAAGAATATGAAGAGTCCTCTCCTTGAGAAGGAAGGAGTAGCAGAGACAACATGTGATGAACTCACCACAGCCCCCCATTGTTCTTTCCCCTCTGCCACTGGAGGAAGGAGAGAGAGAAAACTGTGAATAAAGTTAAGCTCAGGAAGAAGGGAAGGCAGGGGGAAAGGGGGTTCACAGATTTGGGGTTATTCCTCATTATTCTACTCTAATTTGATTAGCAGTAAATGAAACTAACTTCCCCAAGTTTAGCCTGTTTTGTCAATGACTGCAGTTGGTGAGTGATCTCTCTCTGTCCTTATCTTGATCCACCAGCCTTTCATTATATTTTCTCTCCCCTGTCCAGCTGTGGAGGGGAGTAACAGAGCAGCTTAGTGAGAACATGGCATCCAGCCAAGGTCAATCCACCACAGGTGTGAAAGACAAGTCTGTGCCTTGCATATTTTAAAGGAGCTGCTTTCCTATTTAAAAAGATATTCCTGTCATGAGAGAGTACATACATATCACAGCTGGCAACAGCTCCTTCGCATGAGTCTTCAATCATACAGTATAAATATGTATAGTGAGGAGCAGAAAACACTCTGACAGGTACATAGGAAGCCTGACAGAATAACCACTCCTCTGCCTACATGCACTAAGCCATTGGGTAAATAACTCTTCAAGCTGGTGAGCTTTTTTCTTTCTAAATACATTCTATTTACTTGATCGTCTGTAATGACTCCTCTCTGCAATCATTAAGCTCCATCCCGCAGAACCATATTTAGATGGGACTATACTTACACTCATAACAAGAAATAAGATGGCATCACTCACCTAACACTGTCACTTGGCATGAAGTATTCTTTTGCACTAATAATGGCTAAATTTCAATCCTTCTTCCTGCAGCAAATAATACCTTACTCTATAAACTATGCCATATTCCTGAGGTCAGGCACAGAGCAAGGTGATATTCTTTACATTCTTTACAATTAATGTTCTAGAAACTGGCATTTTAGGTCCTGAAGTGCAGAGAGGGATTCGAAACCATCAATTTTTTTGTGCCTAAACGGCGATGTTTTTACACAGCCTTTTTCTCAGGAGGTGAGGGGCCGATATTTTACTCAGAAATGGCTGCAAGTCAGAACAACCTTCTATCCAGAGCAACAGTGAATCTCTACCCACACCTTACATCACAGCAAGAGAACAGGCAAAGGCAGAGGCAACACAAAGGGACACTTCCCCAGAGCCCTGCCTCCCACTCCAGCTCTTGGGCGCATCCTGATCCTAAGTGTCTTTTTATTTCCCAGACTTTATTAGGTTTTAGTCCTGATTTTCTCCTTTTTGAGCTCGTACTGCTGCCCACAGTACATCCTGTGACAACAACATCCACAGGCTTAGCCATATATTCTTCAAGAAAGCATTCCTTATTCACCCTTTTCCATCAACCCCTAATGTTATGATTACAGAATCTGTCAAGTCCCTCCTCAAGTCACCTATTCCTTAGGCTGAAGAGATCTAGTCTACTTAACTACCCTGCATCAGGAACTCATTCCCTGTTTCTGATCCTCCTGAATCCCTTCTCTGCACATTTTACAGTTGTTTGAGCATTTTTGAAGTGAGAGGCACCAGAACTTTTTGCAACATTCAAGATAAGTCTTATCTTTGAGACATCAATGCCCATCAAAGGAGGCTCATGGGTTAAGCACAACAAAAAGGAAGCATCCAAAAATAACTGTGTTTTCAAAAGTCTTGGCCTTTAATTCAGCTGAATTTAAGAAAGACACTTTTTTTCACTGCTAGCTTCACTGGTATTTAGAAACGGAAGCTTGAAATTAGACCTGTAATTCACCTATTCTAATCTCTGACAGGGTCAAACACTTCAGAGAAGGCAAAGCAAATTGTAGAGAACACAGTGATATAATTTAATTTAGGAAACATCTTCCAAAACCCACACATGTTTTAATTCTTAACATACTAATCTGACTTTTAGTATGTCCAGGAATTGAAGAAGACTTAAGAAACCCAAGTAACCTCAATGTCAAAGCCTTTGGAAAAAGAAGAGAGATCCCAAAATTCACATCTACAAATTGTTTTCCTATCTTCATTAAGATAATAAGGACAAGTAGGTTAATTTCCAAGTATTTTCCTTTGTCATTGAAAAAATGAACTCCCACAATTGCTGGACCATCTATTCTTACTTTATGGGAAGTAGCAAACACGAGCATGTGATATTGCATTCATCATTCTGCCCTACATTCACCACAAATGCTTTGATTAAGCTACATTAAATTACTACATTAAATTCTTCATGTACCAGAATGTCTTTTGGTCTCAATAATCATCATTATTCATCAATAATGCTCTCTTTGAGCATTTGAGTTGAACAGGACCAGTGATTCGACCTCATCTCCCTTATAGCCAAGTGGCCAGAGATAGCTTTCAAGGAAGATAAATTTCTGCCTCGCTCTCATCACTACTCTCAGCAGCTCAATTACAAATTATGTTAATAGACATGAAATTTTAAGTGCCTTTCAGGAATTTCAGCAATTTCAATGTAGTAGTGAATTTCTGAGACTTTCTTGCCCCTTAAGTAGAATTCTGACTTTGACCACAGTTATTCTGACTTTTCATTGTCTAGGATCATCCTTTGTTCTCATGTCTTGGCAGCTGGTGAGAGAGAGCTGCATCTAATCACTGCATCTTTTCTGGGAGGACTGAAGGTATGTGAATGCAAACATTATGCAAAATTCACAAGGAACAGAAATACAACAACAAAAATAAGAGTTACTTAAAATTAATAATAAGGAGAAGAACATACTGGCAGACTTGCAATTTAAAAAGCAATAGCTTGTTAAGCTGGCTTTAGTACCAGCTTAGTTCATTACTCATTACAGTGTGACAGGGAAAATAAAGCTGGAGGAACTGCTAATGATGCCAGAAGTCTGTAATATGCATTTTGTAGTTCCTAATCTCTCAAAACTAAACACAGAAAGAAAAAAAGAAAAGAAAAAAGAAGAAAAAAAAGGCTAATCATCTGCTCCTAGTTCCCTGATTTCATATCAAATTGCCAGCAAACAAATCCACTTATAGGGAATTTTTTAGTTCCTTTTCTGCAGTACTTTAATTAGATTCCACCAATAAGTCTCTGAAAGGAACATAATTTATTTTCTTAAAGCAGTTAGATGAGGCTTGGTCTCTTCATGTGAAAACAGTCTTGGCCACCCTACCTCTTTCGGAAGTACTGGACAGAGCTTTACACTGCCCTGGCACAACCTTCCTCTTGGACAGTGCATTCCAGAGCTGGCTATCAGCACCACTTCCTACAAATCAATGCTGTTGAACCTTCTATTCCAAAAACTTAGAAGGCTTTTTTTCCTCATTTCTGTTAGGGAGGTGAAGCAGATCTTGGGTGACCTAATAGATCCATTTCTAGAGAGTTCTTTTCTCATTCAGCTGTGTCCTTGTTTTGACTGGGATAGAGTTACTTTTATTCATAGTAGCTGGTACAGTGCTGTGTTTTGAATTTAGAATGAGAGCAATATTGATAAGAAACCATATTTTAGTTGTTGTTAAATACTGCTCACTCTAATACAAGGAGTTTTCAGTTTCCTGTGCTCTAGGATCCAGTCAGTGATGACAACTCAAACACACAGAGACTGCACATACATTCACTACAAGGCCAGAACATGAAATATTGGAAATGTGTCTTTCCTCTGATAAAGACAAAATATTGATGAGAAGAGTCAATTTGCTATCAGCAACAGAAACTTTCAAGTCTCTGGTTGTTTTGTGTGGAAAATGTTCACTTGGAGCTCCATTTATCCACTCTCATATCTAAAAAGCTTGCTTTTGGAGGATCAAAAAAATCTGCTTTATACTGTCAAGTAATTTATTGCATGAGCTATTGAAAATAGCAGGACTTAACTTTCAACAAGCAATTCCATATGCTTGCTCCATGCACGTCTCTGAAGCAGCTCTGCTTCTTTATAGATGCAAACATGTCTTCATTCATTACTTGCATTAACGCACAGCTAAATATAGTGCTCTCAGAGCAACTGGATCTTCTTTCTGCCTTACAAATTTCTGACAACTCCTTAGCTGAATTTTGATGACAAAGACATTAGGAATACAATTTTGTAAGCAAAACTGTCACAGCAGACAAAAATGTCATCCCACTGGAATCATCAAAACGTGTACCTCCATGAAATGAGCCTACTCCTCTAATAATCCTACTCAAGTAAATGCCTGGTATTAAAATGTAATCTGCCTCATTTAAAATGAGATCATAAGGTCTTAAGGAGTTGGTAAAGAACCCCAAATGCCCACTCCTGCCCTTTTTCATTATTTAGGAGGAGACTACACTGTGAAAATTGGAGGTACTGAAAAGTGCGATTTCTAAAGTGCAGGAAAACAAAATCTACAGGTGATGCATAATGGTGAATGCACTGAAGCATTTGAATAAAAATCCTTTAATTCAGTGGTGCAACACTAGGCTTTAAAATAAATTCCTTGAGACTCCAGTGCAAGAAACAGAATCCTTCCTTCCTGAAGGCAGGGGAGATGCCCTCTGACCGGCCCTGACAGTTCTAGGAGCATGCAAGCACACAACCAGTTTAACTGACTTGCAGCATCAAAACCTTAATGTACTTGTTCCAGTAGTTCTAGAACATATGAAAAAAATCAATTACATGAAGTAAAACAATTGTCTTTGAAGTATTCACTGTGGTCTTTGGAAGGGCCATGTAGAGGATGGAAAACATACTGGTTTACATTATCTTTACTTGCAGAGTTTCAGCAAGAGGGAAAAAAAAAAAAGCAGAACCCTCCTGCAAGTCTCTGTGTGGTTTGTAAATCTTACTGAAAGGAAGTGGCTGTGACAAAACACCCAGCTGGGACAGGTAGGCACTTGCAAATGGTTGGCCAGAACAAAAAAGGAAGAGAGAAAAGAACAAAATTACCTATAAATGCTATTCCCTACCACTTCTTATTTAGTGAATAGGTAGTCTTGGAGAAGGGCCTACTGTAAATCCAATTAAGTCAGATTCTTTCCAATTGTTTTAACTGGCTTTTGATGAGGCTTAGCTTTTCAATCTTACTGTTCCTAATTACCAGGATCATTACAGTGTTCCTTGAGGACCAACCAACAATAAAACCCCACTGATTTAAACACAATGCAAACAAACCCAAAGACATTCTTGACAAAGCTTTCTATATAATCAAAAAAGAAAGAAGATGGGAAGATAATCTACAGTGACCTGTACTGTTATCTGCTGTTTTGCCACCTGAAATCCAGGTATGGCCAATGGAAGGGGAAACATATTTCTGCTCTAGGTGCCTTAAGCTATTGGAGAGCTGTCCAGAAAAGCTCTCCAATGAATGGTGCAGGGCACTAAGTAAAATACAGTCATTGTGATCTTCCCAATTCCCTGAAACTGCACAGCCAGATAAAGGATAAGACTGTGCATTTTAACTACTCAGCACAGTCTTTAAGGAGCCTGTGCAATCTGGCAGGGTAGTCCTGACTACTTCCAGTTACTGCACAGTAAGACAAAGTGCATTCTTTGGTAATATCACAGAGGAAAAGTATTTTCAAGGGACTTGAAAATATTTATATTTTCATATCAATCTCTCTAACCACCAACAACAAAAAAAATCTAAGGTAAAGTTGACGACATTCTAGTGAATTCCTGCTCTGTCATGAGACCTTGTGTTGGTTAAAATATGCATTAATATGCATTAAAGAAGCTCCAGGGCATTCTTATTTTCAGCTGAATTATTGGCTCACAGCATGGCAGCCACTTGTAAAGACCTCAAATAAAATTATTTTGTTTTTTTCAGAGGGGAAAAAATAAAAAACATGAGAGTATGAAATTACAGTGTGTCACTGTAGAACAATGCCCCAGTCAGATCTAATCAAAGATGAAGAAAAACTGAACAGAGTACAACAAAAGGCAGAGATTAGATTGATCCCCAAGTCAAGGAAAGAATCTGGGAGACAAGAACAAAATCAATCCATACTGCACAGAACAAAGAAATCGTTTGCTAGAGTCCACATGGAAGTGCACAAGATCTTATCTGTAGTGAATAATATGCACTCACACTAGTTTTTATTTTTGTACAACAGAACAGGTTAGAAGGTGAAGGAAGAATGGAAAGTTAGAACCAAACAAAAAAAAAAACCCTACACAACTCAAACAACAGAACAGAATACAACTGGTTTTTATACAACACGCTCATTGTGAAGTGCTGTAAATCACCTTGCTGCAAGACAGTCAATCACTACCTAAGGGAACAATAAAGTTTTACAGCAGGGTAAGTAGAGAGGAAACAGCTTAGAGAGCAGGAGAGAGAAAATGTATTGGGAAAAGAAAATCCAAGCACATCAAACATGATGAGATCAGTCTGGAGGAATATGGGAATTAGTGTATGAGCTAAAAAAGCAGCAGTGTTGAACGCATCTTCGTGTGAAGATTGAAAGATTTTTTCCCTCCACAACAAGCAACCAGATGGAAATAATCCAATGGCATCAAAGTATTAATGAAAGCTATTCCATCAGAGAGGAACACTGCTTTCTAGCTCCCCTTCCTCATACAGTAGCTGACCAGTATCATAAGCAGTTCTATCAGTGACCATGGAGATTTAATTGTAAAGGTCATAATGGATCATTACAATCACCTAGATCCTGAATTGGTAGGAATGCCAGGAACATGTAGTGTTGTATTGTCCAAGGTTCACATCCACAGACACCATGTCAGCTGTACCAAGAAAGCAACTCCTGAATTCATTCCAGTGCTTGTCCCAGAATCCTTACCCAAACTCACACCCTCACACACATATATCCTAGAAAACCAATTCCAACTCCTCTATAACAATTTCCTAAATCGAACATCAAGTCTCAGGTGTTAGGCGGTTACACATTCAAATCTACACTGCGTTTGTTTAGCCCTCACACCTACTGGCACTCAGACCCCCAGTCCCATCATTTCACCCCAAAGAGCACCCTTTCCTAAGTGCTTTCTTCTCCAGCCACGTGGACACAGGCTGTAAATCCCTTTCACAGCAAGGACCTGCTCCCCTCATCTGTATTCGCCGCTGCGGTCACCGGGGAGGCTGCGAGGGCCGCGCGTCAGCCATCGACCGCCGCGGGCAGTTCCTGTCACCAGCACTAAGTGGCTGCTTATTAGACAGGCAGGGGGAACTCGGGCCTGTGAGCAGCCTTATTTATCACAGAAACCAAGAGCTTGGCAATGGGAGGGGAGGAGGACGAGGAGAAAGAATTCTGCCAGGGTTGAAGGATGCTCCTTCTCAGGCAAAGCCCGTGGTTCCGGAAGGGCAGGTGAAATCGATTATCTGCAACGGCTGGATTTCCAAAGAAATTATCTTTTAACTCAATCTTTAACCTGAGAGTAAATGTGGCCTTCATGATTAGTGGGGAGCAACAAAGATAAAGAATTGTTGGATTAAGTACCTTAATCTTACCCTTTTGGGATTAGGTCTGTGGTAGTGTGGAGTGCACTACAGCTCAGAAAATGACTCTTGCAGAGGAAACTGAGCCGTATTGATTCCCTGGCATTCCTACAGACACTTAAGGTCTGTAATAAAGTTTAATGAATGTAATGAAGCAGAGAACAGTGCCTGTCCTCTAGAGAGCTGAGCAGCCCCACACCTTCCAGGTACATTCAAAACTGCAGTACAAGCAGTTTTCTTTCTCTCATCCCTGAATAGTTTCCAACTGGCAAGAAATACCAGGGTGCCAGTTGTTCACTGGTTAATTATGTACTTGGAAGGAATCATACATCCTACATCCTCAACACCTTCAAGAGTCATCTGAGAGCTTGTCACCTTTACAGAAGATTTTCTGTCCTGGAAGTTAGATCAACTTCCCAAAACTGCAATCTGTACAGAATGTGTCACAGGAAACTTGTAAGCTACAGTTGGAATCACACTCCTGTAGCCTACAATACTTTTGATCCTAACAGGATCCAGATCAGCAGCAGTATTTAGAAGCATGGCTTTAACGAAATGAAGCGAAGGAAGGGCAATGGAAGCACCACCAAAAATAAACACCACCAGATAAATAAATTACATCCTTAGTAAGATGCTTCACATTCCCCTAGGCTGCCTCTCCTCCTCTTTTTTTATACACTGCCTTATCAAGGAGAATAAATAGGTTCAGATTACTTGCTAAAAATAGAACGCATCAATAAAACTCCCTTCCAACCTCTTTAACCAGTTCATACTGCAGAAAATGTGCTGTTAGACGAAGGTTTGAACATGCAAACCCATTTCCATTCCTTAGCCATGTACACTCTCACATACAAACACTGAAAACACAGGTGGTGTGCATCTACATGAAATCATTTTAAACAGTATTGCTTCCCCAAACGTGAGGGAACAACTCATTTGGAACAGAGCACCACTGCTTTCAAGACTACCAGAGCTGTGCATATTATTAGGGATTCAGCTCCTAACAGTTAGTTGTCCAGATCTGAGGATTTTTGCCTACTTCTTGAATAACAGGGATTTCTTTATTGCTGATTCCTCACCATAAAAAAGGAACAGAAGTCTTTGAAGTCAAAAGTATTACTTAATTCTGTAATCACTATAGGATAATAAGCATCTTTCAGAAGTGAAAAAGGATTGGCAATTTGAAAAAAATTATGCACTTAGAGATACACATAGACATGAAGACACCTACTTTGTATTCCGATTCCTCAACAACTTTGAAAACCTGACTTTTTCTCCTGTAGGCATCCAACAGAAAACTATCCTTAATCATTTCTTTTTTCTTCCCTTTTTTTTCTTTTTAATCTCTTTTACAGAGCAATCTGACATCCTGGTGCCCAGCAGTGATATTAATCATTGAAATGCTCTTCTGTTTCCCCAGTTTCTCTTAGAATCTGAGAATCTGTTATGTAAAAAGAGCAGTTGGCAGAGCACAGTTCTTACAGCTGCATGAGAGCCAGAATGAGATGCTGCTGCAACCTTTTCCTTTTGCTGCCCACTCCACCCCACCACGGAAAAAAAGAGTAGCAGCACAAGGCAGCTGGGAAAAAGTGTATTTGCCTGTCGCTAGCAGTGCTTTTTGTGAGGACAATCACACAAGGGTGACACTTTTACTGAAGTGCTGCATGGGATGGAATGATGGAGCACCAACTTCCCAAGCAATGGCTGCCTACTGTTATGAGTTCCTCGAGGCTTTCTGTCCAAGGCTAAGGGTGTTCAGAGGTAGATTTTTCATTAAAAGTGGGCCTTAAGTGGTTTAGGACTGTAAGGTAACAAGACCAGGCAGTCTGAGCAAGGAATCTGGAAGAACTGTGATCTTAAACATAGCAAATATTCTGTTTTCAGAGGAAAGTGGCATCAGTCTTGAACCCAAGGATGGGCTGGAAGAAGAAGGGAGGCCTCTACTGCTTCTCTCTGTTTGCCAGACCAGGTTCTAACACCTTTGCACGGAGATTAGTACAGCAGAAACAAAATTGCAAAAATCAACTGGGCCGCAAACTGAACATAGCATTATTGGATGCCAATAAGAAACATGGTATCTAGCCAGAAATCCTGCTGCTGAAAGCCTGACCCTGCTCAACTCCAAGCACACAACCTGAAAAGAGACCAAGTGTAGCAGAGGAATAGATGGATGGTGGTAAAACTGGAAGATCAATGTCAGCNAAAAAAGAAAAAAAAAAATTCAAAGAGGCAGAGAAAGGAGAGCTTTGAATTGGCCTTTATTTTATCCCATAGGTAAACGCTGAATGCAAGAGCGTCTCTGGTAGTAATTCCTATCTGCCAACTACTGCCTACACCTGTCTAGACCTACAGACAACTTCAGATAAATTCTCTCCTAAATGGGTGATAAGGGAAAGGGATCTCGGGAAGTCAACACCAAAGAACTCTATTTCACACTTTTTTCACTATCTTTTCCCATTCTTTTGCTCCTGCTTGCTCTGAAATGGAAAGTGCCTACATCTCTGGAACGCGTCCATCTGGCACTACTTCCAAAAAGCAACACCAAGGTGTGACAGCATCCAATACCCTACCAGCCCTGATACACATTCCCTGTGGAAGAAATAAAAGTAAATATTTCATTAATAGAAGCTTCATAACAATTTGCTGTTATGCTTGAGGAAAGTGCATGCTTACAGCTGAAATGTAGTCCTGCCTGAGCATGGAACAAACAACACAGCACCACAAGAAGAATGGAAAATTCTGTATGCAGTTAGAGGATAAAAGGATACTGAAGTGGTCAAGCTGTTATCACACACTGAAATTCACCAAGGATTAAGATGATTCTTTTATTGAAAGTCTATCACTTAAGTATCTTTGTAGTGTTCTAAGACCATGCAGTATTTTTGCAAAGCCCTCTGTTTTGATGAAGTGTTTGTCTCCCAGCTGCCCAAGTGGGCAGTTTACAGTGTCTGTCTCATAAGGATGCCTCTGCTCATGGTATTTGATACTTCATGACTTTCCTTCCCGCTACTCTAAAGTGGATTAAGTTCACTGGCCTAAGCAGCAGCAGATATGGTGCTGCTATTAAGTGAGATTTGGTAAATGTTTCTGTTAACCGTTTTCACGTAAAGCTCTGGGAGCAAGGTCAGGAAAAGTGAGAGAATGCAACTTCTCTCTGAATTCCAGTTAGGCACTGGGGGTTATTCAATACACTTTTCTTTAAACCTGGGGTTTGCCATCTGTTCTGCGCTCTAATTACAAAATATAAACCAAATACAACACACTATTGAATCACAGAAAATAAGCTGTAGGAGATTTAAATTCATAGGGAAAGCTCTTTATTTAATGCAGAAAGCATCTGCAGAGTTTTTCTTATGTTATCTTTTAGGCAGTATAATCTAGAGAAAATGAGATTGCTTATCCAGGACCCTGACAAACAGATTTCTGGAAAACTGGATGAGTCCCTGGGGTGAGATGTTCAGTTTAGGAAAAATATGTTGCAGAGCAACTTCTGCATCAATTTATCTATATCCAGAAGCAAAAGTATAACTATAATAAAAAGGTTAATACAGTCATGATAACACATGGAGGTAACTGGGGCAAGAATGTAAGAAAAAAAACTGCCTTTACTAGAGTGATTTATAAAGTTTGCTATAAATATTAAAAAAAAAAACCAAAAAAACAAAAAACCCAAAACTCCTCATAGACTTAATTTTTGGCTATGCAAATTCTCATTTTTTTCTCCAACTACATCCAATTATAAGACTACAGTATTTTCGTATGTTGAGTGACACAGTGTCTCAGTGTAATGGAAACACAGATACAAGGAACAGCTGAAGACAACACCTGGGTTTCCTACAAGCTGGTATCACTTGCTTGAAAGAGCAGCAAGAAAGGAGGAGACTGAGGCTTGTCTTTTATCTAGCCCATAGTGGCTACAGGCAGCTCTGCCACCTGGGGCTGTACCAGCTGCAGAATTCTGGAGAACCTTTAACATCCCAGTGCACTCTGACATGCAGTTTCATTACAGACTGAAATATAAGGAGGACTGGCTGCTGCCAAAGGAAAGCAACCCTTATATCCTCCCCCATGGCTAGGCAGAAAACAGCACTATGGAAGCATCCTGACAAAATGGGCTGCTGCTGCCAGCCTGACAGTCCTTGCACGACCTGGAATCTCACAGACTTGTAGCATTTTGCTTAATCAGGAGCTTGCTGCCTTCCCAGATGAATGTGCCTAATTGCTATTTACTGAAGAGACACCCATCAGTGATACACTTAATGAAAGCAGAAATGTGAGAAAGGAAGAGGGAAACATAAGGAACTGCTTTTGAATTCTGCACATTCACTATTGCTTAAACACATCTTAATACCCAGCATATTTCTCTACAACTGAGCACATTGAGTGAAACCATATTGGATGATAACAGGGAAAGTCTGACAATAAAAGCCTGCGTTGGACAAATTCCGGAATGGACTTACTCTCTTACATGTAAAGAACTACAAAATATTGATCACAATCCCTGTGATAAAAACAGGAGTCCTGATCAAGCTAAAAGGCATGTGCTAATCAGATCCACTGTGAACAATCCTCCCCAGCCTACCTCTCCTGTGCATCCTGGACTTCAGTTCCAGGCACACAGGCTTTATGTCAAATCAGTTAGTTTGAAGGTGAGAAATGTAGCAATTGATTAAAACAACTGATGGATGCTTCTCTCAGATAACTCACTAGATCCTGTGTAGATCAGGAAAACAGTAAGGAAAATGCTGGGTAAAAGTCACAGAATCAAGGCAGTTCAGAACAGTAAGCTGATTACAACAGTCACGTGCTGAGAGGAAATCACAGTGCAGGCAAGAACTATGCTAAGTTCTGTTGATTAAAAGTCTGGAAACAATAAATAAAAAGGCTGCTTTGTAAGACACAGAAATCAAAGCTACACTTTTAAAGTGTGACTGATACGTGCAAATTCCAAATCACGTCATCAGCACTCCTGTCCTTCCTCACTTCCTCAACACCTAAGCCTGGACATGCACGAGATCTTCCTGCTACTCACAAGTTTCTTCATGAGTGGTGGCTCCAACAGCTCTGGCTGTGACATCATTTCTCAATAATAAAAGTACTGTCATAGGTGCAACTAAAGGAGCGTGGTCTGGTATCACAGCCCATAGCACCTTCATCTTGCAACACACCACTACAAGAAGTGGGAAGAATGCTCCACAAGAACTGGCATGTTTAACCCTTTAAAGACAAATAATTTCTCAACAAAATGATCCGTAGCTTCTAAAAATTATATAAATCGCACAGGAGGTGCAATGGAAGCCACCCCGGGCACATCACAAGCCACTTTAACTTGAAGACAAATAAAAAGCACCTTCAACTCTGTTTATACCAAACATTGCCAAGAGATCAAAACTAAGAACCTCTTAGACTCACTCAAAATACAGCAGCACTGCTGCCTCTGTCCCTCTGACTCTGGAATGCTCTTTAACAGGCATGTGCTCCTCTAAAACGCAGTAAGTGCAGAGGTCTCCAAATTCATGCTACATTTTACATTATTTCTCTAGAGTTGCTTTCACGTTTTATGAACTTGGTCAACTAACTCATGAGTAAATATTTTTAATAGCTTATTCAGCTCTGCCTGACAGCAGAATTAAACTCTCCCAGTTGTATGATCCTTTTGTCAGGCTTACAGGTAGTAGATCAGAAGGAACAGTTAAGAACTTAGGATCAAAGGTAATTAAAAAGGACTGCCATGTATAAACAATATCTAGATCACCGCACAAACCCTCTGGAGTGTCAAGGCCAACTATAAAGTTCAAGCTAGTAATAAAACTCCCATCTCAATTAATAGTATTTTCAAAAGAAGCAGACAGCAAGTTTCAGCTTCCCAGAAGAGAGCACCTAACAATTAGGGACAAACAACCAGGGCATAGCAGAAAACTCAAGAGACAGCTCATTAATATTTCCTTGGTGATAAAATCTTCTTAGGGATACACACGTCCTCGAGTTCAATGGTCCCAAATGCTTCTTTTCAAAATGCAGGAAAGTACAGTCTATATGAATGAAGTAAGAAAAAATAAAACCAGAAAATCCCTGTCAACATTGCTACACAACAATATTCATGTAATATTCATCTAAAGAGCAAACCCACCAGTGTATGCCTGCAGAGACAGAGCAAATCTCCAACAGAGGCAAAAAGCAAAAACAGAGGTCAAAAAGGGAAAGTTCCAGAGCAGAGGCTTGTGGAGGGGTAAGAGGATGCCTGCCAGCCCAGCAACACCCACAGAAACAGTGCAGCAGTGGTATCTCTCCATAGGTAATTTGTAAGATGGCAGAGATATTCTTCTCAGATTACAGAATTTACTAAAATTATTCAAGACACAAGAAGCCCTATTTTGTAATCTTTATAAAAACAAACCCAATACGAGGTGCAACAGTAGGCACAGAGGTAGGAGGTGAAAATTAAATGCAATCTGACAAAAGGTTATCCCAGTGTTGTTACAGGAAAACTCTGTCTTGCTGCGCCATTCTCAGGACTTTTCTCACTTGAAAAAGGGGATTTAAGCAGACAATTAGAAGCAGAGCATCCAAGACTACTGAAAGTGTTTCAGCCTTCTGGCTTTCACATAAATCCTGGATTATATGACACAACACACAATATGATTAACACTTCTGCTCAGGCTTGACATTTGCTAAGAGAATCACATGAGTCTGAAAAGAGAGAGGTGAGGACCCATTTTCTCGAATTCATGTCACAGTTGCCTTGTTCAAGGGCAAAGCTCCTCCTGTCTTCTGTAGGCAAAGCACAGAGACTTGAAATAAAACTCCAAAGGACTCAAACCACATTCAGCTGTAATGGAAATTCAACAGGACGTGCATATTTAAGTCTTATTAGTCCTTCTGAAGACACCAAACTCAAAATTGTCACTATCATAAAATCTCCCCAGTGTGGATGACTCAGTCACCCCAACCATAGAAATTATATAGTAATTAATGTCCAAAAAGTGGCAACAGCTTGAAGAAGTTAAAGAAACACACAGGCTCTTCAAATATCCTCTTTTTTTCTTCCTCCTACCATATCTATATAATTGTACACTTAAAACGACACAGACCAACAGCACAACCCTTTTAGAATGCCTTCATTTCCAGCTGTAACATCTGACAATTTTTCTTCTTTTCTGGCACACCTATTAACAACCACCTAATAGCCTGGAATAGCTGCTGTTAGGTAACTGCTTTTGTAAGATATTGTTTTCCAAAAGACTGAAAGTTCTGCTCTCCTGAATATTTTCCAAACTTATGTATAAGAATTATTTTTATATAATGTATTTATTTTTAAACAGAAAAGTAAATTAAGAAAACCCCACAAGCAAAGCCAGCCTAAAAAATTACTTGTTTTTATTTAATCTCCTTCACATTTTTCAAAGCAATGTCTGTATTAGACAACTAATTGTACAGTTTCACAGCTAGTGACCTGCAGTTAAGCTGCATGACACAAGCAAAATGACTCTCCAGTGATGGAGATGAGCACTGGGTCCTGCAGCAAAAACACAGGGATGGTGGCTGTGCAGAGGCCTAGACTGAGCTCACTGTATTCATCTTAGAGCAACTATTCAGAAACAAGGATTTTCTTTGATGATATTGCTCAAGTGGTTTTCTGAGAACAGAAGAATTTATTTTCATGCCTCAAGTATTATTTTTATTTGGATAGAAAAGGAAATTGTCTGGTTTAAATCTTTTGATATTTCCCCAGTAATGTTAGTGATAATCTTCTATTTTATCAAAATGAGTTTCAAAGAAGTAACAGTAAGTAAATAGCCTGGTTTGTGAATTCCTTCCCTAAAATGTAACCTGCCAAAAGTCTACTGAGACTTCCTATTCCATCATCTATGGATCTTGGTAATTACTTTGTACTATACCCCACTTATATATATACAGTACCTCTCATCTCTTAACTTGTACTGTTTATTTAATGAAAATTTATATGATCTCCTCTTAACATCCCTAAATATTCATATAACTTAATGTGTATTTTACCCCCCAGGACAAAATATACCTGTACAATATTCAGTCCTACTGTTCTGGTTGTAATCATTGTAATTTCCAAACCTGAGGGATCTCTAAGTTCCAGCACTGTCACTTGTTATTCCAAATTCTAAGGGAAATAGGACCTTGTCAGCCAAAACTCAACAGCCACTCACAAAAACTCAGTTATCTCACTCTCTCATACACGTGCACACACACATGCATGCAGTGATGAAATGGTTCAGATAAAACAAATTATTCTACATTTCACAAGAGTATGTCTGAGGTGTACATCCAGCTGTTGTTTCCTACAGCTCTTTATATGTTTCTTTTAAGTATCTGCTTGTCTAGGACAGGCCAAAATCAGCAGCAACATTGAATTGTTACAACAAAGTGTTTTCAAACCTGTTGGAAGGCTCTGGAGATCACAGACCATATGTCCAGGACTTTGATAAACTTGTAAAATCTTCTTACTGTCCCTTTTTATAAAGCTCAGCTTTTCCTTATGAAACCTACCTCTTCATATACTGGAGAGCAGCCTCATTCCACGACACCAGCGTATACCAGTACACCCCTCCACATTCCCACCAAACCCTCACATGCAAACACCATCAGTGAGAGCAGTGCCAAGAGGAGCAAGGCTGTGCTCGATCCTGTAACTACAACCCACAGAGAGGCTCTGCTCCCTCCCCTTCTCACCATTCCCTGTGCAGAGGTAGAGTTACAAGCATTGACTGGCACCAGGACGTGTCCCCAGCCTGAAAGCCACAACACTGAAACCTCTCCCTAAGCAATGCTGGATCCCTGCTGCCCCACCACAGCTCCTGCAGGAGGAACTGCAAAGCGCCTGGGCTTCAGCAGCTCCAGGTTGGACAGCTCCGTGCAGCACAGGGACGGCTTTGGAGCTGAGCCCTCTGGCACTGTCTGCCCTGTCTTGGGCAGCAGAAGCCACATAAACTTTGCAGTAGAGTCCATTGGTAGCTGAGGTTTGGAGCTAATTAACACAGCACAGTTGTAGGGAAACCAGCTGTGCCCCTGCAGCTCCCCCACTTTACGAGTACTGTTTAGAAAGAAAGGACAAAACATTTAGCAATAGGGCAGGAGTCCAATTCAGAAACATAAAGCAGGTGAAGATGCAGAGACCAAAACAAAAATCCAACTAAAACTACTGTGTGCAGCGCTGAATCTGTGGGCAACCTGACACATAGAATACAGGTTAAACTGGATTGATATTTGGGGAAAATGGACTTGTTTGGTCAACCAGTGGAAGATCTGACACCTCTGGTGAACAACTGAAACAGGTCATAACAGCTAATGATGTCTGTGATGAGAAAAACATGGTTTTTTACTGAGCATACTGGGAACTTAAGCCTGTAACTTGCTGTGCAACCTAACAGCTCCTGTTATACCAGCAGACAGCAAAACATGTGCCAAGACTATGTGAATCCTACAGAGCTTCCAGCCCACTGACACTGTGTGGCCACAGAGCCTTTCCACTTTTACAGACATAATAAAAGACAGGGGAAGATCCCCAAAGCTCAACACGTGGTGAAATAAAAGAAAAATTAACAAAGCACTGCCAGTTATGACAAAATGAGATGATGCACAGAGGATTAACTCACAAGCAATAAGCAAAGGGAGGCAATGCAATACCAGGTACTGATGGCATCAAATGTGACTCTGAAGCATCAAGGTCTGGCTCAGATCTCACCAGCAATATGGAGCATTTGTGCAGCTGCTCAGCCACGTGATGAGGACAAGTGCACATGCTGCACCAAATGGTTTACAGTATGACACCCCTTATTGCCTTCAGCTTGCTTTTTCATTCTTATGCTTAGTAACTTTTCATTCTCTGTCTATGCCAGGGAGCTACAATATCATCACTTGAACATTTCCTGAACAAAAGCATGCCATAAACAGAACCATGTTATGGAGTGCTTGCAGTGTCACAAACAATTTCATAATACAAATGAAGCTTGGGTCAAAGGTAAACCCTATAGGAAATGTTAAAATGGGAAACGTATACAGAAGTTGTAAAAACTTCATGTAATTAAAATCATATTCTTTCAGAAAGAAACAGAGGGACATGAGAAAGTACAACCAGCTGAAGAAGAATGTGCCAGAGAACTTTGTACTACTTAGTTGGCCAGTTACATTTGGAACCCACAGAAAAGAGGGTACAAGTGCCAAGCCCAGGGGACAACAAAGCACTACATACAGACAGACATATATACTCCTCCAGTTAGGAGGGCTGAGATTTATAAGGAAGGGCCCTCTGCTGTTTTCATAATTTCACATCAGAATTATGAAGTTACTAAAATGGATTTGGTTGCAGAGGGAGCACTCCCAACACACACACAGGGAAATCCACACTGCTATCACAGCAAACCCAACGTGTAACTGCTCAGCAGCTTGTGCTAAAAATACTCAGTTAGGAACTGAGTGGATTGGATATTGTTTTAGAGACAGAAATTTCAACTGCAGTGACAAAGCATGAAGTCTTTCCAAGCTCCAGCCTCAAAATAATAACTTCTGGGTAGAGCAAATGGAACTTAAGAGGAAGGTACCAGTAGCTAAGAAATCAAAGGAAAACAAAACATGTGTTTGATGAAAGACCAGTGCCTTAATCTTGAAATCCTAGTGAGTATTTGCTGAGAAATCAAGGCAGAAAGAAATTCAGTACTTAGAAAATGCAAGAATTTCATCTACGGCTTTACTGGAGTATCGAAACATCCCTTTAATGTCAGCAGTGGAAAAAAAAATGGGACTGTCCAGTCTGTGTTTTTTCAGGATTACAATTTAACCAATATAGTAAGTAGAGACACATGCTCTCCTTAGGTACAGGATGTTTTTCTCAGTGACTGTTAGTCGATTTTTCTCCAAGAATTATCTACCTAAAACATACTTACAAAGGGATATTAGAGTGAGAGAAAGGGTAAGTGCTGTAAGTAACACACAAGAGCATATTCAAGAAGACAGACTGGTGGGAGTATGGCAAAAATGTTTTGGTCTTACAAATTTACCCAAATAATAAAAATGGAAGTAATCGTAAGTTACACACGGGATTTCAGTGATGTTTATTCATAAATAGATCTTAACTTACTACACTGTTTCTTTCCTCTGAGTTGAATCTGAGACCTCTCTGTGGCACCAGAGCAGTAATTTTATTTGCTCTATGATCCCCCTGAAACACATATTGTTTTGCTACCATTACACCTTTTCAGAATGCAACAGTGCTGATGTGGAAAAGGGGTGAAAGCTTAGCCTGAAATGTTAAAGACACTCCCCAGTTTGGCTATCAAAACCACTGTGACTGTTTACCTCTAGGTCCAGCTTTCCCCAGTAAGGAGCACCAGGAAAATCCTGCCTGAAGAGCAGCAGTGCAGCTGTGAGCTCCAGCCTTGACACCGAGCTCTAACACCCCAAGAGGCACATGGACATCCCTCAGCACATCTGCCACAGAGAGAGGAGGGCAGGGGCACCAAAGCAGGCACAGGCAATACATTCTCCATGGTGCAAACTGAATCCCACCACTGACCAAGGACAGGGAACCACAAAAACCTGAAAATGAGCTCTTACTGGTTGTAATACCTATAGCTGCGATGAATGGACTCACGTGCACCCAAATCATTCCTGGTTTTCTTTGCACTGAAAGAGCAGCCATAAACTCTCAGGGTCTCTCCTTTTTCACACCAGACTTTTATTACTGTACACTCTGGGACTTGCAAACACCAGGAAAGTAGTAGTTCACTGCAAAAGTGAAAATGTCTTGTGGCTGGAGGTGCTGAAATGACCCATGAATAAACAAAATTAAGTCTGCTTTTTCATGTCCAAAGGTGCTTCAGTGTATTTTTTCATAGTGGCAGCATATGTATATAGAACGTATTTGACCACTCCTGTCTTCTTCATTTTAGTTTACAAAGTCATTCTAAAACTACCAAATATTCTGCATTAATAAGTACAAAGCAGATGGTAGATGTGTTAAAACTCTGGCCTTCAAGGATTGAAATTTGCAACAGATTGCAAGTGGCAGTGGAACTCAATTCATATCCAGAGTTCCAGTTATTTTGTTCAAGAAATTGGTAGTAAATATGTCACCCTCAGCTCCTTCCCAGGCTGCTGTAGATGAATTAGTGAAAAGATTTATTGAGACATAAATAACCAATTTGTCCTACAACCTGGGATGAATGTCACTTACAAAACAAGAGTACAAATGTTCAACTGGGCAATATGAAGACAGTCTGTTTACAAACATTTACAAACTTGTCAGGAGCAATGTGGTGGATAGCATGCAACTGAAGTTTAATTTGTAAGGGGACTTCAGGACAAAGGTAATGTAATAAACTGGCCATGAATAACCACAGCTAAAGTTCTGGCTTCTACTGGGAAAAGAGGATATTAAAAAATTATTAGTGAAAGAAAACCAAGAAATTATTTGAATGCTTCAGCAATTCACAACAAACTGGAGCTCTGTTTTATGTTTAGAAGAGCCATAAGTCCACCTGCCCCAGTATAAACCTTCAAAACAGCCAGTGGTGAACAACAAGGGAGTAAATGTCAGCAATGTCACAGAAATGCTCTGTAGGAAGATGACCTAGAGAAGATTCCAAATGTTCTACAAAACCAAACACACTCAGGTATGGTGATTGCCAAGGAGATGTTCAGCTTTGCCACTACTTCAGGTGACTTCCAGCTTGTCCCAGGAAATTGCAAGTCCCACTAATGGGAGAGCACAGCATGGGAGGGGAAAAAACCCTTAGAACTTCTGAAGCCCAGAATGGCCATTGAGGAAGCCATTGAGCCTTTCCAAGAGTAGCAGCACAAGGAGGAACTTGGTCTTGTGCTTGTAGTCTAGTGAATGAATGCATTTACTGAGAATATGATGCCTTTCCTGCACTCCCTCTTCTAATTGTTGTGTAAGGCAGCAAGGGCAAAACAACTGGAAATTGAAGAAGGAAGGAGAAAGTCTAAAACAAACTGGAGCCCCTATCTAATTCTGCCACAGCAGCAGCAGCTGGCTGCTATCTAGTGTGTAACTGTGTGTGTGTGTCTGAGTGTGTGAGACTCACTCTAAACCATACAGCTCAGAGAGACTCCAACATTAAGATGACACCAATCAATATCTGCTGCAGCTGCACTCTATTTAAAGTACCTGAGAACAAATGAAGTTGCTAAGGGTTATGTGAGCAATATGGAAAAGCAAGCATGGGAAAAAAAAAACCCACAATCAACCAATCAACAAACCCAACAAAACAAACATCCCTAAGTTTTGAAGGTTTGTCTATAAAAACTTAAAATACCAAGTCATTCTGGTCCTTTGTCATTTTACATCAAACCTTGTGCCTCATTCAGACTACTATTTCAAATGCATGGCTTCTGCAGCACAAGCCTCAGGTGAAACCTGCTATAAGACTCTGCACGCACTCACACTTGACACAGGCAGGAAGGGTTTTTGGAGAGTGTTGGGTTTTTATACTGAAGACAGACTTAAGATCTGTTTCAGTATGACAGTCTAATTACAGGCTGCAATTTCAATTTCATTTGCTTCTGTTGCATCTTGTGATGGCTTAACATTTCCCAGAGAAACAATTACAGGACACTACTAAGAACACAATTTACTGTCTCTAATCTTCATGAATATGCAGAATTCGTTCCACCCAACACCACATTTCATTTCTGACCCCGCCATGCTCAGTTTACACTAAAAATATCAGAGAGAAGTGTCTGTATACATTTTATATATATTGTATATTATTCAAATGTGTACAGATTTGCAACCTTAGCCAAAAGTTACATTCTAAATAAATTAGTAACAGCTATAATGATTTAAACAGTAGTGTCTGGTGACAGAGACTGGGATTTTATCCTCCTATATACTCTGTGGATACAGAGTTGCAAACAATCCCCTGGCCAAAAGGTCAGGGGATTTTTCTTCTTTTAAAATAAAGACCCAAAGGGAATGAAAGGGATGTAACACTTGGGCAGAATGAACTAAGAGGTGACAGCATACACTATAGCAGTTATTCCAGTTTTGATCATAGCCCCAGTGATAAGAAATCCTGTGTAAGAAAGAAGCACTGGCTAGCCTTCAAAAGTCTTCAAGCCAAGAAAAGAAGGAAGAGGAATAATGATGAAAATTATCTCAGCTGCCTTTTATCTTTCCCTGTGTAGGTCAAAGTATTGGCTGCAATAGATTCAGTAGCTGTCATTGTCCAGAAGAAGGAATTATGTTTGCAGCCATTTGACTCACTGCTTTAAAGAGGCCAGTTTGTCCACTCCTGCAACATGGCCCTACCTTGTGGGGTCTACTCACTGCTTATCAATCCAATAGCAAACATACCTAATGCTATGAAACTGGGCTTATCTTGAGCAACAGAAGCAGTAAGCAATTTGAAAGTGGTATCTATTATATGGTCAACTTTAAGGTAATTTTTTCCTCAGTTAACAGCCTTCTGAACCTGGTTTCCTAAGGAAAAAAAGATGATTGTGAGAAAGAACTGTGTTGGTTGAGTATGCCATGAGAACTCATGAGCCCATTTCCCACTGCTAGCCTGATCTGACAAACATGCATTCTTCTAAAGTCATTAACTTCCTAAAAGTTTTCAGAAGGTATGCATTTAGATAGCAAATGTAGCCCTTAGCAATGCCTTCACCAGGAGATATGACTCCAGCATGATCCTTAGTACCTGTTAGACATCAGGATCCACATAGCAAAGGGACTGTATGAATGGTGCCACTATGGAGAAAGCTCTAATTGGTGCCCATACAAAACAGGCATCAGGTAATACAATCATCTCTCTCACACACTTGAGATCAGCCCTCAATAGTGCTGCTTTTCAGGGAAATGCCATTCTTTCAAGTCTGTAATTCCCTCATCAAATGACTGTCCTTTCTTTAAAGGCAATGCTCCTCAAAAATACATCCTCAGAGAACCCACAGAAAGATAAGATGTCAATCAGACTGAGCAGTTTCTGGAAGGGGCAAGTAACAAAGAAGAATCAGAAACTCAAAGGCAGCTAGAGAAAATGACATTCTGTGGTAAACTTCCCATGTTTTAATTACACAGAAGCAAAGTGTGCTTTGCTGATTAATCAGGCTTTTGTTTGTCACAATCCACCTTCCACACATTTGAAAACACACAGCCTTGGTGAGGATGTGACTGAGGAGTGCAGAAGGGCACCCAGCAGCTGCCCCTGGTAAGCCCAGCTCCATGGGATGAGCTGCAGCCCTTGCCCATCAGAGGTGAACATGTGCATGTAATGATGATGAAATGGGGGGCCTGCTTTTAAAATGGCTTACTGCTCTCTTGGTAATTCTTTTTCCACTAACTTAAGACTGCAGCCAAGTTTAACCACAAAATGATTGCTGTCCTCAGCCACTAACAATCTGTAGAGCTTCTGGCTGTTTTAACCATCAATCTCATTCAGCTGACTGATGGAGGATGCAGATGAAGGACAAGGAATCCACTTCAACAAAATCAGCTGCTTCTCTTACAAAATTCTCCACCTTCCAGCCAACAGCTCTCCTCAAGCTAATAATGTCAGATGGTTTCCCAATAAGGTACAGTGAAATGAAGAGACACCCCTCGAGCTCTACCCTCTGGCCAAATTTGGCCAGGATCACTTGAACACAATCCAGTACCCTATGGTGCATTTTCAGACCAAGCTGTTCCCTTCTCCAGCTGTCCTGTGCAGTCAGCCTTCCACATACTATAAACATTTGCATAGTTCTTACAAGACAACCTGTGCTGCTGGAGTGCAAGGAAGTAAAATGATGCCAGTAATGAGGGATTTCTCATTTTCATTACTTCTTCTCCTTCTAATTAAATGTGAGTAATGTTGGCAGTATCACCAGTGCACCGGGCCAGGAGTACTCAGTGGTGCAGAGCTCCTCAAACTGTGGTCTACAAACTATCAGCAGCAGCAAAGACAGAGACCCAGAACTGGACCCCAGAGTCAGATTGAACAGGTTCTTGGGTTTTTTCCCCCACACAGATCCTGGTGCATTCACTAGTGCTACCTGCCAATTCCTGGGCTCTGTGCTTCCACACGTTTCAGATTTGCATTTTGTGACACACAAGCCAAGATAAAGCATTTCCAGGGCTGTATCAGTTGGGAATTTAATATGGACCAAATGGCAAGAGAAAGCAAAATGCCTTGCCTCACTTCTTCATCCAGGAAGGGGGAAAGCAGAGCTCCAGCTGCTCATTTCAGCCAGAGTGTGTCCAGCAGATGGCAACTCCCAAGTTTTCAACAGAGCAGAGACTATTCCCATGTTATTGGAAGCTCTACCTGACAAAATTAGAGCTTTCACAAAACTTTTTGAGAGCTTTGACTGTTTTGGAGTGCACACAAATGTAGTATGTTTTAACAATGGAAAGGAGACACGTGCACAGAAATAACTAATGGTAAGTTTGATGAATAATGAACTTCTTTGCCTCCTTACTTTTTGTTGCCACCTCCTCTTTACAATTAGGTTTCTACCAACAGCATTTTGCTGTTGAATTTCTCTACTGCTTAAAGCATTACCTGAAGAGTCAGCTATAGGGCAAATTGCTACCTCTCTAGGTAGTTTTCCCTAGCAGAGGATTTAAGGAAAGCACTGGCAACACAAGTATAGTTAGCACATTTCCTTTTTTGAGTCTTGGAGGTTTGGCAGCTAGAAGTTGAAGCAAGTGGGGATGCTGCTAAGTCAAGGGGATTAAGGGAATGATGCTTTTTTTTCTAAAGAACTCTCTCAGCCTTCAGGATATATCCCACCTTATTTCACAAAAAAGAAAAAAAAAAAAAGAAAAAAAGAGAAGGCACCAGAGCCTTGAATTAAAAGCACAGAAAGAGAAAAAGTTTGTTTTACTGACTCTGAAGAAATGCTGGCTGTCTGGAGGGGAATGTGGAAAACAAATGTTCTTCCCTGGGTATGTCAGAGAAATAAAAATATTTCATTATGAAATAAAAATATTCTGCTCTGCAATCATGTGAGGCGATCTTCAGTCTCAAGGGTTCAGCAATTCAATGAAAATCGAAGTCCATAAAAATGAATGAAGCCAAGCAAGTATTCTGTATCAGGTGACAAAAGTTATTTTGGGAGACTACAAACCAGTGAGTGCAGTGATACAATGATGGCTCATCTGCATCTGGCAGTGTTCCAGGGAATGGCCTCTGAATGACAATTCCCATTAGAGGAGCAGTGCTGCTCTCTAATATTGTTTTGTCCATGTTTCAGAAAAATAACACCCCAGAGTAGCTGCAATTGCACCAAGAGCAATTTGTGCAGGACTCCTCATGGAGAAATGAGCTATTTTAGGAGTACCCAATTCTTTTCTCTACAATAATAGCTGCTAGTCTGCTGTACCAATGGACTGATTCAGTATCAATACAGACAAGGCACTTCAGCCTCTGACACTTGTGAAGGAGCTTTGTGCTCCCTTTAACCATCAGAAAGGGGAGGAGAAATTTGCTCTGTTTTCACAGTTTTATGACAGCTTTTAAAAATTTTACAGCATGAGCGCAGCACCTAATCCAACAAAGCCTGCCAAGAACATTTAAAATCAAGGTCTCAGAGAATTTTCTTCCTATAAATTCACCAGTATTGTAAGAAAAGGATCTTTTCCTCAGAAATGCAGCACAAATCCCACTGGAGTTGCACAGGGCTGAGGACTGTGTTCTGCCACACTGTGGGAAAGACAGCTTAAAGTACTGGGAAATAGGCTGTAGGGATGCACAAAATGTACTGGAGTTAATGAATAGGAACAGGAAGAAAAAGATGAAGATATGACTTCTGACAGAAATCAAAGCACTTTCTCAAAACAGAATCAAGAGCAGGAACAAGCTATAATAGGTATTTAATTAATTTAATGCAATGACTGCTCTCAATATGTGAAAAAGAAATTCCTCTTCCTGCCTAAACTATTGCCTGTTATTAACCAACAACCTAGAGAAGGGTGGAGCCAGCAAAACTTCTGTGAGCATGTATGCAAAAAGAAATCCTATCTTCTTGCAGAGATGCTTTTCCTTTAATTTCACAAAGTAAAACATAACAGATAATTGAAAACAAGATGAAAAACAAAACAACAGAATCATCAACCAGTAATCATTCTGAGATTTCTGATCACTGGAAATGGATTTTTTTTCTCCTTTTACTAAGGAGAGGCTAGCCAGTGCCTTTAAAAATCATCTCTTTTTAGTTACTTTCCTCACTGTGAGAAGGTGAAGAGCTGCATCTATTATAACTACATGCTGTGCAAAACTCATTTGGACATGATCATCATCCATCACTCCTGCTGTGCAGGTAGCATGTGAAAGGGAAACAAAATAGAGATTGTGCTGCAGTATTTGACACCACCCACTCCCAGCTCGCATGCTTCAGTTCACCAAGAGCCCAGCTGCCACACAGGTATTCTCTTTTTGGGACCCCTGCCTTTTCTCTCCCTCCAAGCACATCTTGGAGCAGGTTTGATGGTTTTAGGGGGGAGACCTTTCTTTCTCTCCCAAAGCATTAAGGCTTTCCTACTGAAAAGCATGCCAAAGATACATTATGTGCAACCTTGCTTTTGTAAATACACACACCTTGCCTTTGTAAATACACACACACTACTTGCAGCAGTACCTCTTCTCATCACATGCATATGTTTCAGTGGAAGGTGAATA
Organism: Aegithalos caudatus; assembly: GCA_013389925.1. Classification (NCBI taxonomy): domain Eukaryota; kingdom Metazoa; phylum Chordata; class Aves; order Passeriformes; family Aegithalidae; genus Aegithalos; species Aegithalos caudatus. Next base: position 872,508 of record WEIU01016788.1, on the reverse strand, counting down.
TTGCAAGAGAAATCAGAATGCCTGTATCCTTTGAGGCAGTGCTGTGCACAGTCCTGGAAAGAGCTATTAATGCCAGCATCCTACTGTTTTCTAGCTCACACTTCAACTAACTGTCAGTGCTATCTATAATCTCGACCAGGGACAGTCAGTAGAGGCACAAGACTTGAAAAAGCAAGAAAGATAGTGTTTGTCTTTTTCAGAAAGCTCTGGAGTAAGCTGCAATAAATATTAGATGATTTTTAGGGAAGCAGAAGCAACCAGAGTTAGCCTTGAAAGACAGAATGCAGCCGTAACAACACTCTTTGTAGCGGCTCACCCAGGATGCAAAGAGAGCACCCTCCTTGTGTTCCACAGCTCTGCTTTGTGCCAATTCAGGGGACTGGCACTAGTTTACCACATCCTGACTCTTGGTATGACTCAGGTCAGCAGGAGTTGCCTGCACTTTGTGTTTTGTGATGCACTGCAGCACGCCTGGCTTTGACCAGCTGTACAGCAGTGCACACTAGAGAACAGCTCTCTGCACAATTCAGCCCTCCCAGCACCTCCAGCAACTCAGGAGAGCACAGTCAGTAACACCGACACAGTAACACCCTCCCTAAGTGCCGGGACAGGAAGGGTGTCACTTCAAACGCTCCTTATTTCCCTCAGCATGTTAATAAGCCACTTGGGAGCAACAAGCCATTTAAAGGCACCTCCTGAAGATCTTTAACAGATCTTCCCACATACAATTCTGGATGAGGAACACTGAACTAGAAATCCCATCCTGCCCTAGGAAACATGCTACTCTCTTTTTCACAGAACCAACAGCATTGGTGACCTGGGTCCCCCCCACTGAGCTTCTTTAGTCTCCAGCTACACTCCATGACAAGGGAGTGAAGTGCCCAGCCACCCTTGTTGTTGACAACCACGTCATTTATTAAAAAGATGATTACACACGCATGCCTCACAGTGACTTGATAAGCTCCTGCCACAGAGTAGCAGCCCCAGAAGCAGAGAGGAGCACCCTGGTGTCTCTCCACCCACATCTTCAACAGGGAATGGCAATGCCAGAACCCACCACTGAGAGTAACAGAGAATGACTACCTAGAGATTCCTGACAGAGGCTTTAATGTTGTGATGTACCAAGTGTGCCATCTGCAATAGAGCAACGGATGTAAGCACGTGCTCAACCTTACAACCATGAATGGCCTCAGTGATTTCTCTAGGACTGTGCGTAACTTTTGAGGCAAACACACACAAGAAAGAAAGATCAGGGAACAAGAAAGTGTACAGCTCTCACTGGAACAAAGTGATGAAGGCACTCAGCAGCTGACCTCTATAAACACACTCTTTTGTTTTCTACCAGTTTTGAAATGCAGCTGAAGGCCAGGAAATGAGAGGATGAAGAAAATCCCTCAGTAGGTTATCTAGAACAAATTAATGAGGCCACAAAAACAGTAGCCTAGACACCACTTTGTTCAACTCTTAAGTTTAAAAGCAGCAACAAGTTCACCTTCCCTCTCAGTAAACAGACACAAACGTAACGTCTCGCAGTTCCAAATGTGTACTTACCCAGAAGAGAAGATTGAAAACAAACATTAGGTACTTGATACACTGCAGGCAGTTGTGAGCCATGCTGCACCTCTTCAGTTCTAGGAGAAAAATAAATGAGAGATCCAGGTAAAAGACAACGTACTTGTTTCCCTTGGGGGTCGTGTACTTAGCCTTGGTGGCCTTCGGGCCTGGGTTGGTATGAAATCCAAAAAAAGAGTTGCTGGCAGCCCCAAACTGGCCACCATACATGCTGCTGTATCGACGGAAGGCGCCATTTGGGAAACTGTAATCCTTGCTGTCCAGGGAAGGGCTCCTGTGATAGGTGGACTCATCGGTGCTGGACCTGCGCATGGTGGCTTCAGCTGTCCCGTTCCTGCTGCTCTGACAGCCGCCGGGTGAAAGGCTGGTGATCTTCCTTCCTTCCTCCTCCTCCTCGCTAGGAATCCCCTATTGCTTTGCACCAGCTGTTCTTTTGTCTGCCATCCTGCCAAGGAGTTACGCGTGCTGTGCGGCAGCAAAGTTGGTGAACTGAAGTCTGTTTAGCCAGGAGTTAGGGAGCAGCGTGCTTCCACATGAGAAAGACTTCTGCACAAGTAAACATTCCCGTCACTGTCACGATCGTCCCTCCCGGCCCACCCCGCTACCAGGGAAGGAAAAATCAGAGAGAGATATACTGTACCCAGAGCAAAGAATTTTTAAAAAAGGAACCGTGACCTCGCTCGGCTCGCAAATGCCATATAAAACCCCGGCTCCGCATGCCACACACAGACAAGAGAGCGCCGCTGCCCG